>JAVJIF010002596.1:0-127885 GCA_038442645.1 Agave tequilana | reverse complement strand
TTTAGTAACCATATCATCTATGGTTTCATGTTCTTGCATGCTAAAATTTTCTATTGGGACCGAAGAAGGTCTATCTTGGCCCTCTTCACTTGTGATGTCCCTCATGTGTACTAGCAAATGGGTCCAAATCTCATAGGCGGATTTGCAATGGAGACTCTAGCTATGTCATCATCATTGAGGGCTTGTAGGAGTGCATAATGAGCCCTAGCATTGCATCAAACTCCTTGGTCTCAATTGGGACCAAGTAGATTCATCACCACGGGGGCACTAAAATGTTTAGTCACGGCCTGTGCAACTCGGCTACTAGAGATTGCAAGAAAAACAGTCATCTTAACCTCCATATGGAAAGTTAAGTCCATCAAACTTAGGGGGTGTCTTAATACCATCGGCCATGTTTACTATGTGGAAATAATGAAATGATTAGCAATATGAGGATCTCTCTAAGGTTGTTAAGCCAAATCCTAGAGTCCAAGCTCTGATACCAATTGAAATACACCTAGAGGGGGGGTGAATAGGTGTAATTGCTATCTAATGATCTTTTTTAAACTTATGAAATGAGTGATGCAACAATCTCTCAAAACAGACTAAGAGCCGAATACCCTTGCGAGGTTCTGAAACTCCTTCCTCCCAATTCCCTTAAATGGGTTAGAGGTGGCAATGCAACCGTGTGATTGAGGTGTGATTGATCAATGCCAAGTATGATGATGAAAATGAAAAACTCACAATGTAACACAACAAGTATATCAACACAAGATTCCACAAGTAAAATAGCAAGTAAAGTAAACAAATAAGGATTGGCACAAATAAAGGTTAGTTCTCAAGCAATAAATTGGAAGTGATATAAAGCACGAAAGTAAGCAGAAGAACGCCAAGGGCAATCGCAAAAAGATGATTTGTTTCGAGGTTCGAGCCCGTTGCTCTCTAGTCCCCGCCTTCACCTCCGTGAAGGGTTTCCACTATCCCCTTAGGATCCGTACAAGTTAGGCCTCCAAAGACCTCAAGCCCGTAGCTTCACCTACAAAGAAACTCCACCGAGGAGCTTGTCTCCACAAGAACAAGAATTACAAATAGTGATCTTTAACTAGACCACAACACTCTTTTACAAACACTCTCACTCTTTTACAACTTCACCTATAGAAAGAATATGAAATTTTTGGCTCTATGAATGTGGTGAGAAAAGCTTCAGTTGTAGAGTGATATTAGAGATCAAAACAACAACTGAAAAAACCAATTTGAAAGAATGGAAATGAAAGCTTTAAACTATTTTCTCTTTCTCTTGAAACTATATGAAAACTTGTATTTTTCTTAGTAAAGAACTAAGGCCTATTCCCACTATATAGGGAGAGATAGGTTAAAACTCTGATTTTTCCAGCTAATTGATCAGAAAAAGAGTCCCAACAACTCCTAAAAACTCTTGTTAAAGAGAAAACCAAAAACAGATTTCAGAAATTCCAAAAGAAGAAAGAGCCGTTATGGCTGATGCAGGCCTACCGGTCGACTGCCGGTCGACCGGGTCCCTGCTGGCAAAAAGAGCCGGGAGCTTCGGTCGACTGCCAGTCGACCGATCCAACAAAGGAAACACAGTTTCCTTTATCGGTCGACCGACCCAGTCGACCGAAAAAGATACAGAGAGCAAAACATCTCTTTTCCGGTCGACCGGTATGTAGGTCGGTCGACCGACAGACATGCACAGCCTGTGCATGTCTGGACACAGCAGCCGGTCGACTGCCGGTCGACCGGTCTGCCTGAAATAGATATTTTTTTGGGCAGATTTTGAGATAGAAAAATTTGTAAAAATTCTTTAAAAAATCTGAAGCTAAGGTTTATGCAGAAAATAGTTATATCATGTTTTAAACAAGTTTTGAAGATATAAAGCTTTGAGTCCATGTATGTATAAACTAAGGCATAAACTTAGAAATAAACATTTTTCAAAAACAAAGGAAACATACAAAACAAGTTGTGTGCAAATCCTAGAGCCAAATTTCACATATTCTATCTTTACAAAACTACACTTACAAACTTCTAGGTCTTCAAGACTTCAGCAAGGGCAATCTTCACTTGATCTTCAATATTGCACTTTGAGCCCAAATTTGACTTGTCTGATCCAATGTACCTTCCTTTAGGGAAGAATTCATCTCTTTAATAATAAAACCTGAAACACACTTAAACAACAATTTATATTAGTACAAATAACTAATATGTTTGTAATCATCAAAATACACTAAACATGGGTTGATTGTAACCTTGGGCACAACAGTTTTGAACAAGATTTTTAGGGAGAAAATTTTCATACTCCTTAAGTGTTTTTCAGTAAAAAGTTTTTGGGTCCAAACTTATTCTCTATTTGTTTTAAAGTGTTTGATAATTCAAAGAAAATAGTCTTTTGGGAATTGGTATTTGGTCTAAAAATTCTATATCTATTTGGAATTTTTCCCAAGTGATTTTCTTTGTTCAAAACACTTTGTTTTCTCACACTTGAGCTTATCTATCTATCCTATCTATTAGGATCATTGTTTGTGAGAAAGAGATAGTTGTGATTGTTGATACCACCAATTGTAAACTTCCTTGTGATATCCCTCTAGTGAGAGGTGATTGAATTGATATCCATCTATTGTGAGGTGATTGTGGAAGTTGTGGTTGGCTCCTTCTAGTGAGAGGTGGAGATTGTGTTTAGCTCCCTCTAGTGAGAGGTGGAGTTTGTGTTGGAATCCTCAAGTGTGAGGTGATTGGTGTTCGTTGGCTAAGTGCCTACCCTCTTGTGTGAGGTGGATTTTGTGTTGGTTGTACCTTGCCTCTGTAAGAGGTTGTATTTGGTTGAGAGAGGAGTTGTGTACTCCCGGTTATTGTATTGCCCAAAATTCTCAGTGCAGGTTCCCTGTGGGGAGTCCTATGTGGGCAAGTTAGTGGAAACCTTCTGTGTGAAGGCGGGGACGTAGAGCTGTGTGCTCGAACCTCGAAAACATATCCGTGTGTTAGCGATGATCCACTTCTCTAAACTCTCTCTATTACTTTGTGCATTGATTCATATTGTCATATCATATACATGCTTGTGTTGTTTGTGTGTGCCTCACTTGTGTTAACCACGAGAGCTTCATATAGCACCTCAACTCTTATTCAGAAGAATCAAGAGGAGTTAGTCCAGAGCCCTTCACAGGGAATTCGGCTACACTCATTGGTTACACTAAGTGTGTTGCAATTTAGTTTAATTTCGCATTTTATTCATTAGATTAGCCGTACACCTATTCACCCCCCTCTAGGTGTACTACACTATTATAGGGCCTCGCTGCCTGACCATGTCGCTACCACTTCAATCTGAGAGCGCAGGCGAAGTTTAAAACATTCAAATGCTCGACCTGAGAAAGGGAATAATCTCTCTCGGGAGTGCACACGAAATTATTTGAACTTTGGAAAGGGAAAAATCCCCTTGTTAATACAGAGAAGTTATTCTAACTTGAAAAGGGAGCAATTCCTCTCGTAACTCGCAAAAAGCGATTAGCCTCAGGAACGGAGCGTCGCTCCATCACAGCGAGCGCGAGGCTAATGTGCATATTCCAGCCAGATTTGAAGCGAAGCTACTTCAGGAAGCCCAAAAGTGAAGCTTACCCAGAAGCGTAAAGCTACACGGAAGCGGATTGTTACAATTCCTCGACGAACCTATTCCACCCGGAAAGCAGGGGTTGAGGGTGAAGTTGAACTCAACCTCTAAGGCGACGTTCACATCACATACCTGAAATACACCTAGAGGGGGGTGAATAGGTGTAATGCTAATCTAATGCTCTTTCAAATTTACTTAAGTGAGTGATGCAACGATCTCTCAAAACACGACTAAGAGCCGAATACCCCTTGCGAGGTTCTGAACTCCTTCCTCCCAATTCCCCTTAAATGGGTTAGAGGTGCGCAATGCAACCGTGTTGTATTGAGTGTGTGATCGAACAATTCCAAGTATGAAATGCGATGATGAAATGCACACAAGTATTGTAGCAAGAAATATTGAAGGCAAGTAAAATAAACAAGTAAGGATAGCACAAATAAAGTTAGTTCACAAGCAATAAATTGGAAGTAATTTAAAGCAAGAAAATGAGCAAGAGGAACGCCAAGCCAATCGCAAACAAAGTGATTTGTTTCGAGGTTCGAGCCCGTAGCTCTAGTCCCCGCCTTCACCTCCGTGAAGGGTTTCCACTATCCCCTTAGGATCCGTACAAGTTAGGCCTCCAAAGACCTCAAGCCCGTAGCTTTACACCTTACAACGAAGCTCCACCGAAGAGCTTTGTCTCCACAAGAACAAAGGTTACAACTTTGTGATCTCAACTAGACCACAACACTCTTTCTCTTTTACAAAACACTTCTTTTACAAACACTCTCACTCTTTACAACTTCACTTATAGAAAGAATATGAGATTTTGGCTCATATGAAGTGTGGTGAGAAAAGCTTCAGTTGTAGAGTGATATTAGAGATCAAACAACAAACTGAAAAACCAATTTGAAAGAATGGAAATGAGAGCTTTAAAACTATTTTTCTTTTTCTCTTGAAAACTATGAAAACTTGTAATTTTCTTCGTAAATAAACTAAGGCCTATTCCCCACTATTTATAGGGAGAGAATAGGTTAAAACCCTGATTTTTCCTGCTAAAAATCTCTGCAAAAGCACCCAACAACTCCTAAAAACTCTGTTAAAGAGAAACCCAAAAACAGTTTTTCAGAAATGCCCAAAGAGGAAAGAGCCGTTGGGCTTGTTGCAGGCTTACCGGTCGACTGCCGGTCGACCGGGTCTCTGCTGGCAAAAGAGCCGTAGGGCTCGGTTGACTGCCAGTCGACCGATCTCACAGAAGGAAACACAGTTTCCTTCTATCGGTCGACCGACCCAGTCGACCGAAAAGATACAGAGAGCAGACCACAAAAATCAGTCGACCGATATTAGGGTCGGTCGACCGGCAGACATGCACAGCCTCGTGCATGTCTGGCCACAGCAGCCGGTCGACTGATATTTAGGGTCGGTCGACCGGTCTGCTGGAAAACAGTTTTCTGGGCAGATTTTTTTTTTGAGTTAGAAAAATTTGTAAAAATTCCTTTAAAAATCTTAAGCTAAGTGTTATGCTGAAAATAGTTTATATACATGTATTTAAACAAGTTTTGAAGATATAAGGCTTTGGGTACATGTATGTATAAACTAAGGCATAAACCTAGAAATAAATATTTTGAAAACATAGAAACATACAAACACAAATGTGTGTGCAAATCCTAGAGCCAAATTTCACATATTCTATCTTTACAAACTAAACTTACAAACTACACAGGTCTTCAAGACTTCAACTTGAGCTATCTTCTCTTGATCTTCAATATTGCAATTTGAGCCCAATTTGACTTGTCTTGAGTCCAATAGCTTGTATATGAGTGAGAGTACTTCTAGTATGATAATAAACCTGAAACACACTTTAAACAAACAAATGATATTAGTACAAATAACTAATATGTTTTGTAATCATCAAAATACACTAAACATGGGTTGATTGTAACCTTGGGCAACAATCTCCCCCTTTTTGATGATGACAAAACATATGAGTTATTAAACAAATAAAAGAGGAAAAGCTTGAAAAGCTCCCCCTTAAACAATGCTATATATTTAACATGAATATGAGAAACTATGTAAGCATACAAAAATCATTTTAAAACAAAGTCATCACCAAAATAAGAAACTCAAACATGAACCAAATATTAAAACAACTAAAAAAAAACTTAGTATTTCTCCAAACTCATAACATTTTTCTCCCCCTTTTTGTCATACATCAAAAAGGGTTAAAACAAAAAAAATTTAAACACATATTAAAAACCAAAACAAAACAAACTAAGATACTTTAAGTATCAATTTACAAACATTTAATTCACCACAAATAAAAGAAAATCTTGCATAATCTAAAGGTTTTGTGAAAATATCCGCAAGTTGAAAATCGGTAGAAACAAAATCTATATCAATGTCACCTTTTTCAAAGTGATCTCTAAGAAAATGATATCTAATGTCTATATGTGGTTTTACTATGTTGATTAGCATTTTGGTCATGTGAATAGCACTAGTATTATCACAATAAATTTTAACATGATCAAAATGCAAATCAAAATCGAGAAGAGTATGTTGCATCCAAAGAACTTGTGCACAACAAGCTCCGGCCGCAACATACTCCGCCTCGGCAGTTGATAGGGCTACACTATTGCTTTTGGAAGACCAAGACACAAGACAATTACCTAAGAATTGGCATGTTCCACTTGTACTCTTCCTATCTACCCTACAACCGGCATAGTCGGCATCCGAAAACTAGTCATGGTAAATGGTTAGTTTTTGGATACCACAAACCTAAATCAATTGTGCCCTTAAGGTACCTAATTATGCGTTTTACCGCAATTAAGTGTGATTCCTTAGGACATGATTGAAAAACGTGCACATAAACATACGGAAAATATTATATCCGGCCTACTAGCCGTAAGATAAAGTAAACTACCAATCATGCTACGAAATAATTTGATGTCTACTTCCTTACCTTGTTCATCCTTGTCAAGTTTTGTAGTGGTTGCCATGGGAGTCTTTGCTACTTTGGATCCTTCAAGCCCGAACCTCTTGATGAGTTCTTTGGTGTACTTGGCTTGGTTGATGAATGTCCCATCACTACGTTGCTGATTTGAAGTCCAAGAAAGAAGTTGAGCTCCCCCATCATAGACATCTCAAATTCCCTTTTCATGCATGATTCAAAATTCTTGCAAAGAGAAACATTAGTAGATCCAAAAATAATGTCATCAACATAAATTTGAACTATGAGGATATCTTGATCTACATGTTTGGTAAATAATGTTTTATCCACTTTTCCTTTCTTAAAATCATTTGAAAATCAAAAATGAAGACAATCTTTCATACCAAGCCCTAGGGGCTTGTTTCAAACCATATAGTGCTTTATCTAATTTATAAACATAATTAGGGTGTGTAGGATCAACAAACCCGGGGGGTTGTTCAACATACACCTCCTCATCAATATAACCATTAAGAAAAGCACTTTTTACATCCATTTGAAATAACTTAAAATCTTTAAATGAGGCATATGCTAAGGTCATCCGTATGGCTTCGAGCCGTGCTACGGGTGCAAAGGTTTCTTCAAAATCAATCCCTTCGATTTGAGTGTAACCTTGGGCAACTAACTAGCCGTTTCTAACTACATTACCCGATTCATCCAACTTGTTCTTAAAGATCCATTTAGTGCAATGCCAATAGTGGTCTATCTTGGGGCCTAGGAACAAGGTGCCAAACTTGATTGCGCTCAAATTGATGAGCTCCTCTTGCATTGCAAGCAACCAATATGAATCGGCCTCGGCCTCGAGGACATTTTTAGGTTCTATGTGTGAAATAAAAGCAAAAATTACCACAAAAATCTTGAATCTTAGAGCGAGTGGTTACCCCTTTGATACTTCACCTATGACGAGGTCCTTGGGATGATGAGGATTGAATCTCCAATCCTTTGGTAGTGGTGAGAAGGCTCCTCTTCATTTGCTTGATGTTCATTTCCTTGAGCCTCTTCCACTTTGGCTTCACTTCCATCACCATCCTTTGGCTTGTCTCCCATGGTAGAAGCATCCTCCAAGGTCACTTTCTCCAAGCCTCATCTAAAGCATCAATTTCTACACAATTCTTAACAAACTTGTTAGATTCCTCAAATTTAACATGAATAGATTCCTCAATAGTCAAAGTTGACCTATTGAAGACTCTATAAGCCTTACTAGTATTTGAGTAACCTACAAAAATAGCCTCATATGATCTAGCATCAAATTTTCCCAAATTAAATTTGTATAAAACAAAGCATTTGCAACCAAACACTTTGAAATAAGAAACATTAGGTTTTCTAGAAAAATACATCTCATAAGAAGTCTTAGTAGTATTTTACATAGGAAAACACGATTTGCAATGTAACATGAAGTATGAACGGCCTCGGCCCACAAATAATGTGGTAGACCATATTCATTTAACATAGTCTAGCCATCTCTTGCAAAGTACGATTTTTCCGCTCAACTACTCCATTTTGTTGTGGAGTTCTAGGACAAGAAAGTTCATGTTTTATTCCATGTTCCTCACAAAAAGCGGTAAAGGGAAGGTTAATGAACTCACCTCCTCTATCACTTCTTATTTAATTATTGAGGAGTCATTTCCTTTTCAACTCTTTTCTTAAAGGCTTGAAAATATGAAAAGGTTTGACTTTTATGTTCAAGAAAATAAACCCAAGTAAAACGCGAAAAATCATCTACTAAAACATAAGCAAATCTACTCCCACTTAAACTTTTGGTTTGTGTAGGGCCAAATAAATCCATGTGGATTAGCTCTAATGGACGTGATGACATGATATCCTTAATTGATTTGAATGAGGACTTAGTTTGTTTCCCAAATTGACATGCGTCACAAACTCGGTCCTTTTCAAAGTTCAATGAAGGAATACCCTTCACCATTTCCTTAGAGTTAAGCCTAGAAATATGGTCAAATGAAACATGGCCTAATCTCCTATGCCACAACCAAGAGTCGTCATCGAGGGCTTTTAAACAAGTAATATTACAAGACATATTTAACATATCAATCATGTAAACATTGCTTCACGAAAACCGGAAAATACACAAACATTAGAAGTTCTATCAATCACTTTACAAGAAACATTATCAAAAACAACATCAAAACCTTTATCACAAAGTTGACTAACACTCAAGAGATTATGCTTGAGGCCATCAACTAAAACCACATTTTCAATTAAAGGAGAGGTGCCAAGTTTACATTACCAATACCGACGATTTTACCCTTGGCGTCATCTCCGAAGGTGACGGTGCCACCTTCATGATATCTTGATAGGGTTGCAAAGTTGTTGATGTCCCAAGTCATGTGCCTTGAGCAACCGCTATCAAGATACCACAAACCTCTACGTCGTTGGCTTTGGAAAGTACCTACATCATTTAAAACAATAGTTGATTTTGGTACCCAAACTTTCTGGGTCCTTGAAAGTTAGTGTTACGAACCCAAACATTATGATGTGATGCACTTAGTCTATCATAGCAAAAATTAGCTAAGTGTCCTTTCCTTCCACAATGTGAGCATGTGTACACTTTTCTATACATGAATGCATGATGTGTATGTGTAGTAGTGTGAGCATGCTTTTGGGGTTTGCCATGTTGTTTAGGTTGTGTAGCATGAACATGAACATGAGCATGAGCATTTTCTTTGGGGCTTGTTTCTTAGGAAACATAGCCTCAATCTTCTTTTTATCAAATCACTACACTTTTCAAAACAACATCTAATGAGTCTAATCTTTCCTTAAGCATGGCAATCTCATTAGAATCAATTAGTGGGGCCTTACCCTTGCAAGAAGTCTTATATTTTTCAAAATCATTTTAGTAGTGGTAAAGTGGAAACTAAATTATCCTTTTCTTTGTAAGATTTACAACTTGAATACTAAGTGATTCATTATCCTTTTCATTTTCAAATACTTTTTCTTCATGAAATCATAATTTGAGAGAGTTCCATAAATGCTTCACTTAACTCATCCATGGATAAATCTTCATCAAGAAAAGTTGGGGGGGTACCTTGCTTGTGCTCTCATTTGCCATGAAGCACATATGGCGGTGTCAATCTCCTCTCGGATTCACTTTCGTCATCCCATGTTGCTTTCATAGCCTTTTTTGTATGGCTTCTTGGATGAAAATGGCTTTACTTTGTCCGGACACTCCGCTACTATGTGTCCCGGCTTTTGGCAATTAAAGCAAATGATCTTCCTTTCTTCCTTGCCTCCTTGCCATCTCCTTCTCCTTGGAACTTTGCCTTGTTGTACATCCTCCGGACATTTTGACTAGAAGTGAGAGCTCCTCGTCATCTTCTTCTTCGTCATCTTCGTCGGAGTAGGTAGCATGACTTTTGAAGGCAATGGTCTTCTTTTTGGTAGGTGCCATGTCCTCTCTTGCTTTCCTTTCCATCTCATGGGTTTTGAGGTTCCCAATGAGACCTATGAGCTCCATCTCCTCATTGTCGTTGAGTTCCTTCAAGGTTGTTGCTTTGACCTCCCATGAAGTAGGAAGAGCACGGATGATCTTCCTCACCTTTGATCATTATTGATATCTTCACTAAAGAAGAGAGTCCATTAGTAATCTTGGTAAATCTTGTAACCATATCATCTATGGTTTCATTTCTTGCATGCTAAATGTTTCATATGGGACCTAAGAAGGTCAATCTTAGCCTTCTTAACTTGTGATGTCCTTCGTGTGTGACTATCAAATGTGACCAAATCTCATATGCGGATTTGCAATGTATAACCCTAGCAATATCATCATCATTTAGGGCTTGTAGGAGTGCATAGTGAGCTTTGGCATGGCATCGAATTCCTTAGTCTCTATTTCGGACCAAGTGGATTCGTCACCGGGGGGTACACTAAAGGACTTAGTCACGGCTTTGCAACTCGGCTACCTAGAGATTGCAAAAACACGGTCATCTTAACTTTCCATATGGGAAAGTTAAGTCCATCAAACTTAGGTGGGGTTTAATTCCATCGGCCATTTTAAATGAATGTGGATGAAATGATTAGCAAACGTGAATCTCTCTAAGGTTGTTAAACCAAATCCTAGAGTCCAAGCTCTGATACCAATTGAAATACACCTAGAGGGGGGGTGAATAGGTGTAATTGCTAATCTAATGCTCTTTTCAAATTTACTTAAGTGAGTGATGCAACGATCTCTCAAAACACGACTAAGAGCCGAATACCCCTTGCGAGGTTCTGAACTCCTCCTCCCAATTCCCCTTAAATGGGTTAGAGGTGCGCAATGCAACCGTGTTGTATGAGGTGTGATCGAACAATTCCAAGTATGAAATGCGATGATGAAATGCACACAAGTATTGTAGCAAGAAATATTGAAGGCAAGTAAAAATAAAACAAGTAAGGATAGCACAAATAAAAGTTAGTTCACAAGCAATAAATTGGAAGTAATTTAAAGCAAGAAAATTGAGCAAGAGGAACGCCAAGCCAATCGCAAACAAAGTGATTTGTTTCGAGGTTCGAGCCCGTAGCTCTAGTCCCCGCCTTCACCTCCGTGAAGGGTTTCCACTATCCCCTTAGGATCCCGTACAAGTTAGGCCTCCAAAGACCTCAAGCCCGTAGCTTACACCTTACAACGAAGCTCCACCGAAGAGCTTGTCTCCACAAGAACAAAGGTTACAACTTTGTGATCTCAACTAGACCACAACACTCTTTCTCTTTTACAAAAACACTTCTTTACAAACACTCTCACTCTTTACAACTCACTTATAGAAAGAATATGAGATTTTGGCTCTATGAAGTGTGGTGAGAAAAGCTTCAGTTGTAGAGTGATATTAGAGATCAAACAACAACTGAAAAACCAATTTGAAAGAATGGAAATGAGAGCTTTAAACTATTTTCTTTTTCTCTTGAAAACTATGAAAACTTGTAATTTTCTTCGTAAATAACTAAGGCCTATTCCCCACTATTTATAGGGAGAGAATAGGTTAAAACCCTGATTTTCCTGCTAAAATCTTCTGCAAAAGCACCCCAACAACTCCTAAAAACTCTGTTAAAGAGAAACCCAAAAAACAGTTTTTCAGAATGCCCAAAGAGGAAAGAGCCGTTGGGCTTGTTGCAGGCTTACCGGTCGACTGCCGGTCGACCGGGTCTCTGCTGGCAAAAGAGCCGTTAGGGCTCCGGTTGACTGCCAGTCGACCGATCTCACAGAAGGAAACACAGTTTCCTTCTATCGGTCGACCGACCCAGTCGACCGAAAGATACAGAGAGCAGACCACAAAAATCAGTCGACCGATATTTAGGGTCGGTCGACCGGCAGACATGCACAGCCTCGTGCATGTCTGGCCACAGCAGCCGGTCGACTGATATTTAGGGTCGGTCGACCGGTCTGCCTGGAAAACAGTTTTCTGGGCAGATTTTTTTTTTGAGTTAGAAAAAATTTGTAAAAATTCCTTTAAAAATCTTAAGCTAAGTGTTATGCTGAAAATAGTTATATACATGTATTTAAACAAGTTTGAAGATATAAGGCTTTGGGTACATGTATGTATAAACTAAGGCATAAACCTAGAAATAATATTTGAAAACATAGAAACATACAAAACAAATGTGTGTGCAAATCCTAGAGCCAAATTTCACATATTCTATCTTTACAAAACTAAACTTACAAACTACACAGGTCTTCAAGACTTCAACTTGAGCTATCTTCTCTTGATCTTCAATATTGCAATTTGAGCCCAATTTGACTTGTCTTGAGTCCAATAGCTTGTATATGAGTGAGAGTACTTCTAGTATGATAATAAACCTGAAACACACTTTAAACAACAAATGATATTAGTACAAATAACTAATATGTTTTGTAATCATCAAAATACACTAAACATGGGTTGATTGTAACCTTGGGCCAACAATACCATCAATCAAAACAGTTCAAAACTATTTGAAATCTGACCCATTCCATTGCAGATTCACGAAAACTTTGAAGGGGTTCTTGTTGACACTCGAAAAAGACAGAACTCCCGCATTCATCTTTAGCCGGTCTGAATAACATCTAACTTATTGACATCTACAAAAGATAAGTCGAAGACAAGCTGATGACCAGAGACAAGGCAGCAACATAGATATTACTAATCCAGTAAAGCAGATAGTAAGCCACAGTTGCCTTTGAAGAAACCCAAGCAAGCCAAAGACGCTATACTTAGCCTGATATAATCCCAAGATAAGCTTCATATAGCTCCGCATGGAACTAACTACTTCGCCTGAGCTTGGTTGGTAGCCTCGCTTTGAGGCTAACTATTAGCTTCGCCTGAAGCTTTCCATTTAACCCGCCAAGGCAGATTTGGGAGCTTCGCACCAGGAGCCTTATACCCTAGCTAAGTCATAACTCCGTTATGAGCTGAGTCGCAGCTTCGCACAAGGCTCTGAAGGTAACTTCGCCTGAAATTATAAGCTAAGTCTTAACTTCGCATGAGCTAGCTTCGCATAATCTAGCTTCGCCTAAGCTAGTTCCGCAGGATTCAGCTTCGCAGGATCTAGCTCCGCATGATCTAGCTCCGCAATGGGCTTTGTCAGGTCATCAAATGACCGTTTCAAAATCCCACGAGGGATTAATGGGTGAACCCCACTAATTTAGTGGGATTAACACCACTTAAGTGGGCGATTACACCTGCCCACTTCGTCCCACATTAAGTGGAGACAATTCAGCCATAACGGCATGAGGATGTTCGCACAAGCCCTCTAACTTCGCTAGAAACTCTCAAAGAGCTTCGCGGCAAGGCCATTTACGAGACTCGCGCTAAGTTGATGGCTGATTCAGCCTCGCTGAATTCAAGGGGACGGTTACACCCCACATTGGCTATAAATAGGCCCCTTGCTGATTAGGGGGGCGGACACACGGAGACACAAAAAAAAATAGAGGACGCTCAGACAGAGAGGAAAGATTGACTTAAAAGAGCAGAATTCCTAGCAAAAGGGCTCTACTGATCTTCTGTTCTCCGATTCCCCGAGCCAAGCGAGAAGGGAGTCCTATTAGGAGGCAGTTCAAACCACCTGATCGATTGCATCGTCAAAGGGATAAAGTGATCGCGCGCTGATCAGATTCCTATCGGCATATTTTCTTAGAAATCTCAGAGGAGATCTACTTGTAATTCCAATCTCTATTACTTGTAATTTCGCTCCTCGATCTCCTTTTTGTAAGTTTTCCCACCGATAAGCAATTTTCAATGGAAAACAGAAACTAGTGTTGGAACACGAAAAATTAAAAAGTGAATCTTTGATTTGAATTAAGGCGAGATCTGTGATAAATTAACCGGATAATAGTTGGAGTGTGTTCTCCTTCAATTGGGGATGAACTTGATCTATTTACATGTTTAATTACGTTTTCGAATGAATGAGATATTCAAGACTAAAGTTTGTCTAATTCAAAAACTAAAGTGGACTAAAGGTATCTCAAACATTTACTCCTACATTGGATATGGGGTGAAAGTTTGAAGTGTTTAAATATAGGAAAATGGGAACGGTACTTGAAGTTTTTCGCGCGCGATTGGGGAAAAACCATGCCACACGCGCGCGTGTGCGCGCCAGCGCCCGCCCGGCCTGGTGCGGGAGCTTGAGCCCGGGTTCGAGTAAGGTACAGGCTTGTGCTTTTTGGGATCCAGCCCAGTCCGAATCTTTTTGATCCGGGCCACACGAGTGCGGTGCTACAGTGGGTCTCGACCGCTCCGCTACCCGAACTCGTGCGCTATAACGGTGACCCTCTCTGCTACCCGAACCTGTACGCTGTAACGGTTGGAAGAAACCGCTGCAGCGGTTCCTGTCCGGAACAGTTGCAACAGTTTAGACAGGACAACTATTCCTGGACAGATTTCCCCTCCCGCGGACTCCCATGAGCTCTATTTATAGCGCTTCTTTTCGTGATTCTAAACACTCTGAAAATACGAAAATACAGAGAAGATTCTCTCCTCTCCCTCTGAACTAAATTCAGACTTTTTGAAGAAAAAAATATGTTAAAGAGATTCGGTATGAAAGAAGAAGTAAAGAAAATTTAATAGATTCTTAAGTAAAGAATTGTTGAATGAATCTGTCACTTCTAAGACATAAATTCTTCTCTCTCTCCTTTCTTGTAGTGGATAATCCTCCAAATTTAAGCCAAATATTCTCTCAGAAATTGTCTTCGTCTTGCTGCATTGAATTCATGTGAAGGTACTGATTAACTACGATTCGACCGTACAATGATTTGGTAGTGCTATCCAAATACTGTGAAGGAGTATTGTATCTTAGGAGAGCAGCGTCCAGTAACACGTTGCACCGTAGCGGGAGACGTAATTATCTTAGAGAAATTCGCTACATACGTTCCCCACTCTAATTGCTGTATAAATGAACTAACATTATTTATACATGTGTTATACTGAAATAGTTATGTTCATGAATATTACTGTATGTAATAATGATTAGTTATCAAATCTATTTCTGCATCTAGGTGTACCTAGATGGAGATTATTCAATAAAGAAAGCCACCCAAAGTTAGAAATTTGAATGAAACATCGACTTTCGTGCACCGGCAGCGGAGCTCATTACAAATTCAAAGGAGTGGAGGGCACAGTCCGCTTGGTTTCCAGTTGTTATAGGACTGGCCAATGGGCTAGACCCATGGAGCCAAGGCCTGACCCATTTTACCACCTGAAGCGGACTGAAGGAAAATAAAAGTAGGAAGGCTCTTTCTGCTGCTTAATAAAATCCTTAGAGAAGTGTCTCTTCAAAAGAACTTCAGTTCATGTGTATGAGCCCACACACATATTATAAGAGAGATAATAACATTGACACGTATATAAAATGTAAAAGGGGGTCTAATGATTTTAAAACTTTGTAACTATGAAGCCCCAGATGTTAGCCACATGTCAATGCGAGATTGGTTCTCTTATAATATGTGTGTATGGCTCACACACTGGACCGATCTGCTTCAAAAGAGAGATGTATGCTCATAAATTTGTTGAACAGAGCTTGCTTACTCCTACCTTTTAGACCCTTCCTCGAAATCTGACTTGACTATCAGGGTGGAGTTAGCCGGGCGTTAAACATGACTCCTTAATAAAACATTGATTTTCTGTTGATAATTTAGCAGTGTTAGTATTTGAGGACATTTCAAAATTAAGTGAAATCATTTAGTCTCATATTGGATAGGGGAAAGAACTTTATGATATTTAACTATGAAGTCACTTTCAAGATGGTTTTTATGGATCTGGAAAATAGGGGTGCTCGCGCGTACACAAGCCTACTGAGGCCTAGTGAAAAAATTGGATTACCGATTCTGGAAATCCAGATCGCGCCTCTATTAAGATTCAAGAAGCCATTTAAATGTAATTACTTTTAAAAAAGAGAAATCTTGGAATTTTTTCCTTTTTTGGTTTTTGTTTTAATTGTAGAATTTTTAGTGTTTGATTATATTGTTGGATTCAGATTTAAGAAGTTAACTTATTCTGAATTTTTGCTATAGTCGGTGCAAATTTATGATTTTTGAAATTTGAACTTTTTAGAGCTTAACTGTGCGGGAAACGTTAGAAGCTTGTGGCAACCATAGTTTCCTTTCAGTGCTTGGAGCATGTCTTACTGTTGATATGAATTTTGAGAGCACTCGAGTCGAAGCCACTCTTGATAACGTTTGTAGTTTTATTGTTGGTTTTTTTCTTTCTAAATTTTGTTTTTTTAAGAACAATTTATATTGTTAGTTACAAGGGCGGAGCCAGGAATTTTGGTCAAGTTAGATGCTCAATGAAACCAAACATGGCCGACTGACTACATGGCCGTTGGAGGCTCCAAGGGAATCGAAGTTGAGTACGTTATGAGAAACTTACCGTCGAAATTGTATAATTTAATTGATCGTATGGTAGAGAGAGAGAGAGAGGAATTGAGAGGAATGGAGAGAAAGCAGCGCTAGCTCTCTTGTATCACCCAAAAAAAAATATCAGTCAAAATTATTTCATTCTGAAACCATCATTAAAAGAAATCACCAATAAATTGCAAAAAGAATCATACTTCAATGTTGGGCTAAAATCACATTATGATCTCTGGAGATGATCTGTGATAAAACAATTTTTTTATTTCTACTTCTATAATGACAAGAATAAAATCAGAATGTGAGAAAACAATGGCAAGCAGCTAAGGCCTCATTTATGATAACAAAAAAGAACGAAAAAAAAAAATTTAATATGACAGAATGATCTCTAACAAAAACAGAGCTACACTCTGTTACAATCTCCTGCTCAGAAGCATGTTTCAAGGACGCAGCAGCAGCACAAGGCAGCACAACATCCTTCCCAGAATCCATCGCCGCGGCTCCTCGTCTCCACCGGCATTTGCTGCTGCGGCTGCGCAGCCCCGCTGTCCTTCATCGGGTATCCTGCCGGAGGCGGCGCCACATAGGCGGGAGGGTACGCCTGCTGCCCTGCTGGTGGGCAGGAGGTGGGAGGAGCAGTTTGTTGCTGATTGTACAAGTAACTCATTATGATCTTATTTTTCTGGGGAGAAAACTAACAATAAGAGAATGAATTGTAATTACAGAGACCACAATTTAAAGCTAGAGATGGTTGAAGATGTTGTAGTCTGTGCACAAACAAGTGATTGAGTTATATAGAAAGATGAAGAGGGGCTTGCTTAATGAGAGAGGCTTTAGATGCCGCGTTAACAATAGATGCGAACAAAACAGAATCAAAACTAAAGTTGAGGAAAGATGTTTGTTCCATTCTGACGATGGCATCAAGAGCTATGGCAGGGAGTCAAAGAAGAGGTGCCCTTGCTGTATCTGAGACAAGAGGTTTGTGAGGACTTGGCTCTCTGGGGCTCTTGGTCTCTCAATCTCAGCAGACGCGGTTTCAGTTCGATTCAAACAAAGTTGAGAATCCTGTGCCTGCACGAAAAGTAGGCCTTTTTCTTTGCTTTCGTTGGAAACAAAGCTGCGGGTAGGAAGTAGGAATGTCCCCGTATTCACTGATTAGATTTTCTTCTTCAGTCATGGGAAGCAGATTGGCTCCTTCTCACATTCGACTGATCATCCGCGTTGCAGGCTATTCATCATTTGACACTTTATGGGCCCCACCACCCTACTTTTCTCTCTCCGGAATCGGACCGTCCATCATTTGTGATGGACGACCATAGCACGTTGGAGCATCACGGTCCAAGGCGCGAAGGAGCGAACGGCTCCTGAAAAATGTACGTAGCTCTTGATAACCAGTAGCGCGGGATAATTAAATATAAAAAGTAATTTTTTTTTTTTTTATATTTGGGTTCATAGTTCAGTGGTATGCAGAGCATTTGACTACAAATCAAGAGGTTAATGGTTTGATTCTAGCTTAACAAGCCCGATTATAGACTAAACGGGTTGAACCCGGGCCATTATCGAACCCGTATAATTTGTTGGGAAAACGAAGAATTAAAACATGAATCTTTGAGCTGAATTAAGGCATGATCCGTTGATAGAATCAACAGGATAATGGTTGGAGTGTGTTCTCCTTCCATTTGGGATGAACGTGGTACATTTATATATTTAATTTCATTTTAAATGAATGAGATATTCAAGTTTAAAGTTTGCCTAATTCAAAAAATAAAGGAGAATAAAGATAGCTAAAAACATTTAGTCTCACATTGGATATGAGATGGATAATTGAAGTGCATAAAGAGAGGAAAATGGGAACAAAGGGCATGCCCTTTGGGTAATTGGAATTTTTGCATGCCCTTTGGGTAATTGGAGTTTTCGCGCGCGTTTGGGAAAGCCATGCCCGCGCGTCGCAGCCCGCCCGGCTTGGCATCGGGGCCTGGGCTTGGGTGGGCTTGGATCCAACCCGGTTCGGTTCTTTTGAACCGGGTCACTCGGGTATGGTACTACAAGCGGGTCTCGACCCGCTCCGCTACCCGCCCGCTGCTCGAAGGAACTGTTGCAGCTGCTTCTGTCTGGAACGAACAGTTGCAATGGTGAGTCCAAAGGACGACGGATTTGCCCTCAAAACGGTTCCCAGGAGCGCTATAAATAGCTCTCCTGTCTGTGGATTAAAACACACTGAACAACGAAAGCAAAAAACATCTTCTCTTCCTCCTTACAGAATTCAGAACTGAGAAAAGGGTCATCTGAAAATTCAGATTTTTGTAAGAAAAATCTGAAGAGATTTTTCTAAAAAAGACTTAAAAAATTCAACAGATTCTTAAATAGAATTATTGTCTGAATCTCTGTCTTTCTAAGACATTAATTCTTCTCTCCATCCTTTCTCTACAGTGGATAATCCTTTAAAGTTAAGGCAAATATTCTCCCTGAAATTTGTCTTCGTCCTGCTGCATTGAAATCCTGTGAATGCACTGATTAACTACGGTTCGACCGCACGGTGATTTGGTAGTACTATCCAAATACCGAAAAGGAATGTTGTATCTTGAGAGACCAGCGTCAAGTAACCCGTTAGTACCGAAGCGGGGGACATCATTGTCTTAAGGAGATTCGCTACATGCGTACCTCACTCCAATTGTTGTATAAGTGAACTAACGTTCTTTATATAAGGGTTATACTGAAATATTTATGCTCATAACTATTACTGTATATTGAGACTGACTAATACTAGTCTAATTGGTGTTTAACCAAAGAAGATATTGAAAAGGTGATTCTGTAATTAAGGAACGTTCTACTTAACAGAAAACCTCCCACCTGATATTCACCGACCTGGCCAATTAGATCAGTGACATTGATTAGTTGTCAGATCAATTCCTACATATAACAATCTTAAGACAATTAACATTCTTGAAGTTACTTCTATTCTGTTTGAATTACAGAAAATGTCTGAGATTAATCAAGATAGTACTAGTAAAGCATCAAACATTCAAATTCAGATATTGGTGCATACTCCACTTCCTAACCCGAAGCCAGAGAGCCAGAAAATTCAATATAACTGAATTCAAGAGATGGCAATAGAAGATGCTCTTTACTTGACCACTCTGTATTTGGCCAAATTCTTACAAGAGGATCCATCGAAACCGGAACTGATCGGGCCTCAATCCTTGAAGTTGATGCAAGGACGCAAGGTGGCTTTCTTTGCCGAAATTATATTTTAAATGGACTGGATGACTCTCTTTACAATGTCTACAGTCCTATCACAACGGCAAAGAAGTTATGGGCCAGTCTTTATAAGAAGTACAAGACTGAGGATGCCGGTACCAAGAAGTTCATCGTAGGATGATTTGATGTACAAAATGGTAGACAACAAGACTATAATCAGTCAGTGCAAGAATTCCAACTTATCTTGTACGAGATAGAGGCTGAAAGTATGATTCTACCTGAAACTTTTCAGGTTGCTACTATCGTGGAGAAAATTTCACCTGCATGGAGAGATTTCAAGAACTACTTGATGCATAAGCGCAAGGAGCTGAAGTAGGAAGATCTCATTGTGAGGCTTCAGATTGAAGAGGACAATCGTAAGTCTGAGAAAAGGAGCAACAAGAACTCCTTCAAGGGAACTTGTTACATCTATAATAAAGAGGGACACAAAGCGAATGAATGTCACAGTGGTGCCAAAAAGAAAAAGAAGGACCATTCACAGGCAAACCTAACTGACCAGGCATCACTAAGCCTATCAGTTATGGTGTCAGAAGTGAATCTGACAACCAACAATAAGGATTGGTGGGTAGACACAGGGCTATTCGGCACATATGCTCTGAGAAATTATTATTCTCTGATTATCAAAAATTAGAGCATGATGAGCAACTTTTCATGGGCAACTCAGTCGTCTCTAAGGTTGAGGGAAAAAGAAAGGTTATCCTAAATTGGACATCTGGGAAGGAGCTCACTCTGACATTTAAACATTTAAAGAGAATAAGTATTTACTCTTGGAGGCGCAGCAGTATCCTGAAAATCTTCCAAACAAATATGCATTGCCCGTTTCATAATAGAATCAGAATTCATGGCCTTAGACAAGGCTGGAGAAGTAGAATGGTTTCGATAATTTATGAAAGATATCCATTATGGCCAAAGCCAGTGCCCGCTATATGCATTAACTGCAATAATCAAGCAGCGAAATCTAGGGCACAAAATTTTATTTGTAACAGTAAGTCTAGACATATTCATCGTAGACATAACACCATTAAGCAGTTGCTCTCAAATGGAGTTATCTCTATTGACTTTGTCTCATCAAAACAAATTTAGTGGATCCATTAACTAAAGGTTTAAGTGGAGAGCGTATAAACTGTGTATCGAGAGGAAGGTTTAAAAAACTGGTTAAGACGGGAAAATAACAAAGAAATAGTTAAAATTAGAAGGTTTTAGTCTTGTCTCAATGTAACCGTGTAGCAAGGGCTAGACGGGTCGATCCACAGGGAATGATGCGATGGAAGCTTTTCGGAACGATTTTCTCTAAAATTAGCTTGAAAAAAAGATATTGATTGTGAGAATTAGATTTAATCAAGCGAAAAGAATTATAGTCTGCTAATCATCTACCACACCAAAGTACTAGTCTAAAAGAGTGAACATCATATTGAATGAAGAATTATCTACCCTAGGGTTTTGATTGAGAATTAAGCAAGATGAATAAAAATGTTGTAAACCCTAATTAGTATACACTAATAAAAATTAAATTATAGTTCATCTTAATTTCAAAGCATGGCATAAGAAAAGTCTATTTAAAATTATACTATCAAAGTATTTAAATATGAACTATGAATAATAATTTAAAAAGTGCAATCCAAGTTAGTTAAACTTAATTATTGATTCATCTTCAAGAATACCAATTTAATCCTAGGGTTTCTAACAAGCATAGATGTTAATCAGTTCATCTTTAAACTAAACTTAGGTTGATCGAGATATTAGCAAACTATAAGTTTAATTAGTTACTCATATTTTTTTATTTTTAATTTTATAAATAAGAAAAGTTGCATCAAACTAAAATAAGAAAAACAAATAAGCAAAAAACTAAATTGAATTGCAAAGCAAGAAAGAAAAAAAGAATAAAGAACCTTATTTATTGGATGTCACCGACCAATTACAAAGCTCTTCTGCTTCTTCAACAATCTTCTTCTCCAAATAAAAAAATAAAATTATACAAGAAAATTGAAAGAAAAGAGAATCTAAAGAAACCCTAAGGTTGAGCTTCTGAGATCTGCCCTTCCTTTATTGCTCTGTAGGGGCATTTATAGGAGAAAATCATAGGGATAAGAAGCGTATGAAGATAGGAGGAGCAAAATATTTCTGAATTTAAATTCTCCTCTTATCTCCAAACTTGTTTTGACTTATCCGTAGAAATTCAATTCTAACATGCAACTTGTTATCATATTAATCACTAAATATAGCTTATCAGAAGGCTGAATGGGAAAGTATGATCAACATACGAGTTGTAGTCCTTCAAGACTTCTTTCTGGAGCATCTTGAATCATCAAATTTGAGTTTTGATAGAGAAAGTTATGATTGAAATACTAAAGAGTGTCCAGTCTGAATCCGAATTAAATTCAGATTTTTTTCTCCTTTATCTTCATCTTGTGGTACAAGCAACCTGGTTCAAATAGAAGTCCATCTCTATCTTTAATTAGGATGATGATTCTTCTTATTCTTTCTTCCTCCTTCTCTAGATTTGAATAGCAATTAGGAGTCTCACTTTTTCCTTCCTCCTCCTCCCCTAGATTTTAAATTAATAATTTAAAATTCAAGTTTAAATTAGATTAGATAAGATAGAAGCTTCTAACTAAATAAATCATGCATGTGGGCTTGTGGTCTTTTGGGCTTTTGGGCTTCAATTGGACTTCATTTATTTATTCTGTAATTACTCAAGGCCTGCACAATACTAAATAATAAAACGTTACGTAGCAGTGCTTTATAAAAGAATAAGTAGGGAAATATGATGATAAATATGAAATTTTGACTACCTATCACACCCCCACACTTATCTTTTTGCTCGTGCTCGAGTAAAAATAAAAAGAAAAAAAAAAAGAAAATAAAAACTAACATTTCCTAACTCACTTTCATAGGAATCACGATTGCACTTAGCATGTGCAACACGTCATTAAACCTCTAGGTTACCCCTAGAGGACGAGCATTGTCTCGTGAGGGTTTTAGTGGATTACACCCATAAAATCCATAAAAGAAAAGGAAAATGTTTGTGATTAATTAATTTTTTTGTTGAAAAAAGAGAGAAATATTTGAAATATATTTGAAGAAACTAAGTAATCTATAAGTTTTACGATTATCATTTTTATTCATTCTTGAACTTAGTCACCATACAATAATTCGTTATCAATTTTAGGTAAGGATTAAAATTGAATTTTTAAATAGCCTCTTTTGTTACCTTAAATCATATGCATCCTTGTGAATGTGAATCTTTACTAGAGATTCTTTAACTATGACTCCCATGCCTCTTTATTATTATTTATATATATATATAATTTTTTTTAATATGATAACTCATCTAATTTTCTTTTGTATAAGTACAAGGCTTCTTGAGGCCGTCATACCTAACAAATTGACTATTAGATGTGTTAGTGCATATATAGATAGTATTTCTTAGTTTTCTTAGGCTTTCTAATTCACCCATGTAGCGAGCCTAAGGTCGGTGACTCCCAAACCGGTCGGTTTTAGGGCACCGGGTGAGAAAATACCTCACGAACTTAAGGACTCGAGAGAACTAGGCTACAAAACTAAGAACTTTATTTATAAAATCACCTTTAGACGTGAATACTTATGCTTCTTGAGGCACATGTATCCAGCTTAATTAGTGAATTTTTTATTTATATTATTATTATTATATTTTTTTATAAGGCACAAGAGTCTTTATCTTAGAATCCTAGATGTGTAAGTGTATTAGGTATGCACATTTCATTAAGGTAAAAATCAAGACTAATTATTTATTCAATTTTTCCTCCTATACCTAAAAGTCCAACAATTTTTTCTTTTTGACCAAGTTTTTAGAAATCCTAATCATGATTTTTCTAATTCTTAAGATTAACTAGGATTTCTTTCAAAAGATAAGTTAAAATATTGTTTCCTTTTTCAAATATATATATATATATTTTATTTTTTAAGTTAATATTAACCTAAAGTTAGTAAGTTAATCATTATATTAGTCTGATTAGTAAATATTTTTTTTAGAAATAAAAAGAAAAATTTTGTTAAGTTAATAACCTAAGGTTAATGAGTTATATTAACAGCAACCTACAGTTAGTCAATAATCTTTGTTAAAATAAATATATTTTTTTATTTTTTATTATTTATTATTTTTATTATTTTTATTATTTTTTATTTTTTTAAAAAGTTAAGCGTTAGTACCCTTCCCCACACTTATCTCATGCATTGCCCCCAATGTATGAATGGAATGCATGATGTATAAAGTAAAGTGTAAAAAGAGATAAAGAATAATAATAATATACAAATATATGTACAACGCATGCATCTCCCTCACCTAGATCTTTTTAGGATTCATCCCTCTAGCTCGTTTCCCATCATTCCAATGTGTTCTCTTTATAGGGCACAATGGGGAGATTAATCTTTTTGTTATTTTGTTGTTCATCCTCTAAAATTTGATCCTCAATTTTCTCATTTTCCTCCTACTCTTCTTCCCTCTTCCGCTCTTTATAAATTCATCATCGTCATCAAAGAACACTTTTAGGGCATACACAACATGAATACCTAAAATTTTGAGCTCATCCTCATATATTTCCTCAAAAATTGAATTAACCATTTTTTCGGAGGTGTGTAACTAACCAAAGCATCCCTAATCGATTCATCCAAACAGTTAAGTTTATCTTCGGTGAGATTTTTAAAGCTTTTGTCAATTGAGGTTCTTGAGTCATATTTTCAAACGATTGATCATTAGTTGGTTCATTAAATGAGAAGATACTTAAATCAAGCTTCCCTCTTTCAAAAGGAACTCTAGACGTAACACACGTTTTCTCACCACTATGATCGCATTTATCTTTAAACAATATATCAAGAAATAGAGGCTCTCATCTTCACAAATATCCTCACAATATGATTTAACTTTCTCCTTGGGAGGTGTATGTGTATCCCAATCATCTTGAAACACTTCATCCAAACACAAAGATTCATCGTCACATTTATCTTCACTATACGACTCAACTTTTACCCTGCGAGGTAATATTCAGCCAAATTATCTCTAATCAGCTTGTCTCGAAATCGGTGATAGACGTCTAATATGCATACTTCCTCATCAGGCTTATCAACATTATTGAATTCATTTGCTTTATGAAGATGAATGTGATCTAGGATTGACATGGGTTTCTCACTTTAGACTTTTTTCATTCTATCTCGATTGATGTGTTCCTGGATTGACATAGGTATTTTTGGTTTTGAATCAAGAACAGGTTGAGTGAAAAATAAATCCTCCTCCTGCTCAACCGCTAACTCATTAACCATCATCTCTAGGTGGGACCAGTGTGAAGCATTGTCATTTAGTATTTGGTGTGAAGTTTGTGTGTCATCTTTATGATTGTAATTGAATTTTAATTGATGTAATGGATAGGGTTCGCTCGTAGGTCCTTGAAATGAGTGAAACTGATTTGAATTTCGTCCTAACGAATGCCCTATCAAGGGACACTGTTCCGAGGATAAGATGGATCATGACAGTAATTGCACCAAATGGGTGGATAAGATGTAAAAGATGAGTGGGCGGGTTGAGTGTAGTTATGAAAGTTAGAAAAAAAGGTTGGTGGATAGAAAGGTGGGTTTGGCCTATAGAATGATTCATAAGTAAATGAGTGTGGATAGACCATGGGATATATTTTTTTCCTATAGAATGGTTCATAAGTAAAAGAGATTAGCCTCAGATTTTCGAGGATTTTTCAGCTTTTGCCATCCTTGTGTCGCAACTCTGAAACGCAAGGTTCAGAAATGCGGAGCTCACGTTCTTTGGAACAGATGCGGCTCTCGCGTTTTGGCTTTGAAATGCGGGTCTCGTGCCTCTGCTGAGAAGAGACACGGACCTCGCGTTGTTGATTGTCGCATCTGGCTCGCGACACTTAAGAAACGCAGACCTTCTGAGTCCCGCGTTTGATTGTAGAGACGCGGGTCTCGTGTCTCTGAGGAGAGGCACAGACCTCACGCTGCTGAACGTCATGTTTGAGAAGTGAAATCTCAGAAACGCAAACCTTTTGGGCTTCGCGTTTTGGTCTTCATACGCGGACTTCGCGCGTCTGATGTAACTCAAAAAAGACGCGGACTTGAGCCTCGCATTCTATATCTGCTGGACAGATAGTTGTTCCAGCTTCTTGCACCTATAGTTGACGCGCGCGTCGCCTCTGTCGACGTTCAGCGTGCCGGTTACATCGTACGGGTTATTGGTAACCCCGGTAACTTGGAGCTGAGGAAAAGGACGGGCATGAGCAGGCTGACCGTCAACAACGTTGACCTCGCGGGTCTCGTGGGAGACGTTGTCGCGGGCCTTACGTATGATACGTCATGCCATGATGTTCTCTGCACAGACCGCATTCGGGGAAGCCTCTGATGGGACCTGAGAGCGGATCTCGGATGAGACTTTGTGGTACTGCCATGCCTTAGGGCTCTTAGAGCCAGAAGAGAGGAACTCTTCATACTTTGCCTGGTCAAATTCTGCGACAAGCGATTTGCCCATTTTTCTCATACAGGCGACGTCATCTTGCGCCATGACGTGCTCATCAGTAGAGAAAGTTGTCCCTAACGGAGTCGCCATCTCTTGTTTGGTCCTAAAAAAATTTAGAGGATCATAATAAAGTTTCCTTGAATCAATGAAAAATTACAATAATCTCAAAACTTTTGATTACAAGAGAGAGAGAAGATATTCAAGCTCAAATCGTCTCTTTGTTTAATACTGGGTTCTTGATGTGGCGGTGAAAAGTGAATATTGTTCTCCGTTGACTGGGTGAGCGTCACAGTCTTCTGAGAATTTTCTCTTCGGAGTAACACAACTTCCGCCCAATAAAATCTCAAAGAGACTTGAAGTAAGGACAAATTTGTACTCAACAAGTTGTTAGAAGAGTTGCACTCTTTTGTATTTCTCAGTTAGAGATTCTGATTTCTCCAAGACTAGCGACCAAGAATTCTCTACTCAAAACTCTCGACCCCTCTTCAGTAGCTAATTGAGCTATTTATAGGGGGTTTCAGGGGTAAAACTGTGTCCCCTAAAAATACTCTATAATGGGGGTTACCTCCCTCATTACGTAGGTAGTAATTGACCCACTAATGAGGATTTTTTTTGCATTCTTACAGTTTATCTTTTACAAGTTCTTACCTAATTAGTTAAAGGATTTCATTAAACTATTTCATTACAAAATAGTTTGTAAAATCTTTCTAAACTAGTTAGATCTTATTTTATCTGCTGTAAGAATATTTTAAATCTAATTTAATATTTATCTATTACAAGTTCTTGCATCGTAAAATTTTTTTTTTAAATTCTGAGAAGGACAAATCTTTCATATCTAAGGGAAAAAATCTTTTCATAATCTAATTGTTTTCATTGTAAAACGTTATTACAAAATTCAAAGAAAATTTTAATAACCTTAATAACTTTATTCATTACAAATCTATTTGTATTTATTATTACAAGGCAAAATCCTTTCATTACAAAAATTTTATTCATTATTTTCTTTTATAACATCTTATTTAGTGTGTTACGAAAAGAAATTTTTTTATAAGATAATTTAAATTATTTAAATCTTGTCTTATTTATAAACTCATTTTACAAGATTTTACATACATTCATTAGTTAATTAATTGTTTATTTCTACTATATTAGTTAACTAAAATAGAATTGTCTAAATCCTTGCAATTATCTAATCCTTTCTAGTTTATAATTGCATAATTTAATTGCTTTAAATTTTATAGTCAATTGTTAATTAATTCCTGCTAGTTCATTTCTGAAATTTTAATTGGACTTATTGATTAGAAATTTAGAAGTAAATTAGCTTAATAAATTGAAATAACCTTGAGAAATCATTATTGTTATAATTTCAAATTAGGAAAATAAAAAGGACAAGTCTATATCTTGTTATATTTTACTTGAATTATTTGGCACATAATTAAAGAAGAATTATACACTATTTTATTCTGCAAACCCTAATCTACAAGCTACCAATATAAACTAAATTCTGACATTATCAAAATAATTTTGAAATACAGAATTCAGGTAGCACATCCCCTCACTATGGCCAACCCTGATCATTCCAAGGGTGTCAAATCGGAGAATTTCTCTTGGCACATACTTTAAGAGATGGGCAAACCAGATGAAGTAATGGTTAACCACTTTAGACCTCATATTAGTCATAAATGACACCATTCCTACACCTTCTCCTAAACCTTCATCTATTAGATCTTCTCTTGTTGAAAATCCTCCTACAACTTCTTCCTCCTACATCTATTTGAAACCTGAGGAAATTGACTATCATTGTCTCCATAGGATTCTTAGTGCACTCTCTGATAGTCTATATGATATTTATTATGAAAATAAGAGTGCTAAAGAAGTATGGATAGCTCTCGAGGATGAATATGGCCTCGACGATGCTAGAATCGAAAGATTTACCTCCTCCTCCTCCAATAAATTCATGATGACTTATGGTAAACCTGTCACTGATCAACTTCATGAATTTCAAGATTATATCTGACACCTTCAATCGAAACGAAATTAATTCTCCGATGATTACAAGGTGTCTTGTCTTATTGACAAACTCCCTCCTTCTCAATCAACCTTTACTAGAGACCTTCGTCACAAGCAAGGTGACCTAACCCTTATTCAAGCCCTAAAGCGATTCACATAGAAGATCAGCATAGGCAAAACTCTAAACCAAGTCAGAAATAAAAGCTAAAGTGAACTTGGTGGAGGATAAGCCTAAGCGCAAATTTATGAATCCCAAGGGTAAGAAGTTCAAAAACCCAATCATTTTCATTCTTCTCCCCATGAAAACTCTTCTTCTTTCAAACCTTCTCAATCTTCCTCCTTCAAACTCAAAACTTTTGGCCAGAAGACTGATGAAAGATTCTGCTACATCTGCGGAAGAACGAATCACATGGCGCCTCAATGTTTCAACCGGAAGAAAGAACCTATCAAAGCTCAACCAAGAGGAAATGGAGGAAATGGCAGGCACAAGGTCAATATGGTGGAACTGAACTCCAACTCCTTTAGGTTAGATTCTTCTCTTCCTATTGTCAACTTTATCACCTTCTCCTCAGCCTGGTGTTAGACTCAGGAGCCAATATTCACATCTGTACTGATCGCACCTGGTTTAAATCCTATCAGGAATAACGTGAAGGAAGCGTGACCTGGCAGATAACTCCACTAGAGAGACAAAGGGAACTAGACGTATTGATCTCAGAATGACTCTTCAAGGCGTCCTGCATGTTCTCACACTTCGGAGAAATCTGATCAGCGAGTCTTCACTTCTTAGAGCTGGCTATAGGATTGTCAAGGAATCCAATAAGTTTGTAATCTCCAAGTCAAATATCTTCGTTGGAAAAGGCTTTGTTTGTGATAGCTTTTTTCTCAATGTAATAAATTCTTCGGATAATAAAATTTCTATTCCTGTTGCTTTGAACATTGAGTCTTGTGATATCTGGTATGGAAGACTGGGACATGTCAACTTCAATTCTATCAAGAAAATTATTAACTTGAATCTCATTCCTAAATCTTCTTTCGACATATCTTCTAGATGTGAAATATGTGTTCAGGGTAAGAATACCCGAAAATCATTTTCTTCTATCACAAGGACATTTGAACCCCTCGAACTAATTCATAGTGATGTGTGTGACTCGAACAGAGTTCTCACCCGAGGTGGTAGAAGATACTTTGTGACATTCATTGATGACTACTCCAAATCTATCACACCTATCTTCTCAAATTCAAGGAAGAAGTTCTCGATTGGTTTAAGGTGTATAAAGCCGAAGCTGAGAACCAACGTGAAAAGAAGATCAAAATTCTAAGATCTAATCATGGGGGGGAGTATACCTCAAATGATATGATAGAATTCTGCCAAGAACATGGCATTATTCATGAGGTAACTACTCCCTACACACCTCAATCCAACGGTGTAGCTGAAAGAAAGAACAGAACACTGATGGACATGGTGAACTATATGTTACTCAGCTCAGGTGCACCTGAAAATCTTTGGGGTGAAGCTCTCCATTCTGCCTGTTTTATACTCAATAGGGTTTCCCAAAGAGACTCCGATATTACTCCATATGAACATTGGAAAGAGAGAACTCCTAACATTATGTTCTTCAAAGTTTGGGGTTGCCTGGCTAAGGTTTCAATAGCGAAACCGAAGAAAAGGAAAATCGGCCCCAAGACTGTTGATGTCATATTCATCGGGTATGCACTAGATAGAAATATTAACCGATTTTTAGTGGTTAACTCTGAGATCAATGAAATATCCAACAACACAATCATTGAAGATAGGGATGCTGTTTACTTTGAAAACATCTTTCCTTTCAAGTCTAGAATCCCTAGTGCTCCTTCTTGCACCCTTCTACCTCTGATATCCCTTCTTCTAGTTCCGCTCCTATAACTGATTCTGAACCTAGAAGGAGCAAAAGAATAAGAACGCTTATATCTTTCGGTGAAGATTTCTTTACCTATCTTTTGAAAGGTGATCCTACCTCTTTCAAGGAGGCAATAGACTCTTCCGAGTCTCCTTTATGGGAAGAAGCCATTGACAGCGAGATCAAGTCCATAATGAAAAATAACACTTGGATTCTCACTGATCTTCCTTTAGGATGCAAACCTGTAGGTTGTAAATGGATCTTCAAGAAGAAACTCCGACATGGTAGCACTATCGATAAATACAAAGCCAGATTAGTTGCCAAGGGTTTCACCCAACAAAAGGGTATTGACTTCTTTGATACCTATTCTCCTGTTGCCAGAATCTCCTTTATCAGAATCTTTCAAGCACTTGCATCAATTTTTAACATGTTCATTCACCAAATGGATGTCAAGACTGCTTTCCTGAATAACGATCTTGAAGAAGAGATCTATATGGACAAATCGGAAGGATTCATTGCCAAGGGATAAGAAAACAAAGTGTGCAAACTTGTGAAGTCATTGTATGAACTTAAACAAGCACCCAAACAATGGCATCAAAAGTTTAACAAAGTTATTGCACAATTTGGATTCACTCTCCATGAACATGATAAGTGCATATACTCTAAGAACTTTGGCAATGAGTATATTATCCTTTGTCTATATGTAGATGATATTTTTATCCTTAGAACTTCTCTTGATGCAATCCAAAGAGTAAAGGATTATCTTTTCTAAAATTTTGATATAAAGGATCTAGGTCCTGCTGATATGATTTTGGGAATAAAAATATCCAAAATCTCTAATGAAATTTCTTTGAGTCTAGCTCATAGCATTGAAAGAATGCTTCATAAATTTGATTTTTATAACTCTAAACCTATTTCTACACCGTATGATTCTTCAATTGCTTTGAAGAAGAATATGGGTGAGCATGTGTCTCAACTGAAATACTCTCAATTAATAAGTTTACTTCTCTATATTTCCAACAATACTAGGCCTGACATCTCTTATACAGTAGGTAGATTGAGTAGATATACTAGTAACCCTAGTAGAGAACACTGAACTGTACTAGAGAGAGTTTTCATATATCGACACAATTGGCTATTGTCTGACTTACATTGGATATCCTGATGTTATGGAAGGTTATAGTGATGCCAACTGGGTCACTGATTCCAACAGTGTTAAGTCTACTACTGGATATGTATTCATGTTTGGTGGTGCTGTTGTGTCCAGAAAATCCTGCAAACAAACTGTGATTGCCAGGAGCACCATGGAGTCCGAGCTCAGTGCTCTGGACACAACTTGCTCTGAAGCTGAATAGTTAAAGGATCTTTTATCTGAATTCTCTATCATGCCTAGACCCATACTTCCAATCTCAGTTCATACTGATTCAAGATCTACCATTAAGATTCTAAAGCAAGATAATGCGAATAAGAAGATGAACAGACATATTCAAATCAAACTTAAGTCTGTTCAGCGCCTATTAGGCAAAGTTATGCTTCTGGACTTTGTAAAGTCTGAGAAGAATATTGCTGACCCATTGACTAAGGGTCTTTCTAGGAATGTTGTCCTATAATCATCGAGGGAGATGTGGTTAAGCCCATAGTAGAGTTCACCAACAGCGGGAACCCAACCTACTTGATTGGGAGTTTATTCCATAAAAAAGGTTCAATATGGCAAGAGCAAGCTGGACTGGTGATACTCGTGTGGAGCATCGACTCGGATATGTTTATATCCTGTATGTAGTATTATACCTACTACCCCTTCTCTATGGTGACGATGCTCTTATGATACAACTAGGTAAGGATGAGTTAAACTCTTAATAAGTCTAACGCATGTAATGTGGAGGGTATACTATCCAGTTGTAGTACCAATAGAGGACTTACCTAAGTGAGAGGAACTGTGATGGCCGCGGTTGGGGGGCAGGGCTGACCCTAGAAGCTCTCATGAATTGGTTATTGTGAGCATGGCATTTAACGCTCAACTCGCTCGCTCAATAGATGAAGACTTACTGTGTGTGTATTCTATCAATATCAAGTAAAAGAGGCTATTTTCAGGCGTAGTCCACTATGTCTCTCAGATGGCGATAAATTCACTAAGAAAGGTTCCAGGCGTAGTCCACTGGTCCTGAATTCACAGTATGATGTTGCCTGATTTCACTCGTGTTTTATGATCTGATGATTTGATTGTTATTTATTGTTGATTTGTTTTATCTTCCCTGAAACTCAAGTTTTTTGGGGGGGGGGGACTGTTGGATGTATTTTGAGTTGGTAGGAAAACTTGAGTTTCCCTCTTATTTGACTTTGGTTTTAGTCCCACATTGGTTAGGAGATAGAAGGTTTGGTAGTATATATACCAACTCCTCCCAAGCCTATTGTTATGAGTGTTGGGCTATGGGCCACATCCCCACACATGCACGCACACGCCGAACCGGATCGGGCCGGGTGCGGGTGGCGCGCGCCCACGACCTACGGAAACGAATGCGGTTCGATTCAAGGGCTCTTGAACCTGAAATCTTTTTCGATTTTCTATTTAATTTTTATTTAAAATTCTATTTTGATTTTCCTGGATTTTCTGTTCGGTTTTGACCCACTCTCCAGATCTGCTCGCGAACTGCATGATCGTGTGCAGATTTGGAGCGAGTCTGTTACAACTGCTGAACTCCGAGAATCTATAAATAGCTTTTCGCAGTTTAGTCAGTTCACTGCAAAAATATTCTACAGAATTCTGTCTCCCTCCTCCAAAATTCTTTCTTACAAAATTCTGATTCGATTTTTGGTGATTTTTTCGAGAAATTTTATTGCATACGGGCAACGCAGTTCCATCTGAGCAGAGGCCTAGCTCTTCGTCCGGACTGGGTGCTGGTGATCTACCGGGGGAACTTTTACCGCTAGGAGAGGAGGTCATTCTAAGTTCCGGACGAGGGACCGACCATCTATCTTTTAGGGCAGTGCTTCTGCACGACTGTCACCCCAGGTCAGCGATTTCCTTTCCTTTTAATTCTTTCATATTACTTGCATTTTTAGGACAATTATTCAAATTGGTTACAAATTTACAGATAAAATAGTTGCATGTTTTAAATAAAAAACAAGAAAATATTGTCTTGTATCCAACACTCACCGCCTCCGCGGTGTTCAGGGGCAAGACGAGCACGAAAGAGGTCGACGAGCTGATGATCGCCGTCCAGAACAAGAACTACTCCTATTTCGTGGAGTGGATCCCGATCAACGTCAAGTCAAGTGTCTGTGATGTCCCCCCTAGAGAGCTGAAGATGTGCGCTATGTTCATGGGGAACTCGACTTTGATCCAAGAAATGTTCAAGAGGGTCGCTGAGCAGTTCACGGTCATGTTCTGGCGAAAGGCCTTCCTGCATTGGTACACCGGGGAAGGGATGGATGAGATGGAGTTCACCGAGGCGGAGAGCAACATGAATGATCTCGTGTCGGAGTACCAGCAGTATCAGGATGCGGTGGCGGACGAGGATAAGGAGACTTATGGGGAGGAGGAGGAGAGTCAGAGATGACTGCGAGATCGATGTTGGTTGTTGATGTTTATGCGTTCCTTCTTGTTAACTTGGTTGGTTGATCATGTATTGTTTCTATTGTTGGAATATTTGATTGCTTGCTATGTTTTTTTTTGTGATTCTTGAGCAATGGAACAGAACAGTACTTGTCTATTGCTCCCTGTACCTCTCTAGTGTCTACAGCCATGTGTGACTTGCTTCCATCACTTTCTTAATAATGTAACTAGATGGAGATTATTCAATAAAGAAAGCCCGCCCAAAGTAAGAAATTTGAATGAAACGTCGACTTTCGTACAGAGCTGATTACGAATTCAAGGGAGTGGAGGAGACAATCCGCTTGGTTTCCGGCTTATCTTTCATGTTATAGGATTGGCCAATAAGATAGACCCATGGAGCTAAGGCCAGACCCATTTTACCGCCCGAAGCGGGCTGAAGGAATAAAAAGTTTGAGAGGCTCTTTCTGCCTCTCAATGAAATCCTACGAGTGCCTCTTCAAAAGTAGTTCGGTTCATGTGTGTGAGTCACACACATAGGAGTGCCACTGGATGCGGATTATTCGCGGATATCCGCATCAGAGTCTCCGGATGCGAATATCATTTTTCCTCATTCGTCAATATTCGTATCCGTATCCGAAAGTTAGATGCGGATACGGATATGTTAAAAATAACATTCTATACGTATCCGATCAGATGTCCGAAAGTTGGGTGCTTGATAATGATATCTATTTGGAAGAGACTATTCTTCAATGGAATGAGGCAATAGATTCTGATATTTTGAGTTGGTGAAAAAGTAAAAGTAAAAGTATTCGATTCTTATAAGAGTAGCACGAGATATTTTTAGTATTTCGACATCAATCATGACGTCTGAATCAACATGTAACCCAGGAGATCGTGTAATCTATTACTATATAAGTCGAATGCCAATGGATACGATGGAAGTATTGATATGTACATAATAATATCAGAGTATTTATCACATTTTATATTTTTGTAGATGAGATAAAAAGTAATATAAGTATATCCATTTAATTTATTCTTAACATTATCTAGTTTACATATCAGATTAGCATCCACATCCGATCTGCTAATATCGGATCCGTACCCGACATCCGATTTTGATGGATACGGATATCATTTTTTCACATCCGCCAATATCTGTCTCCGTATCCATATCCGAATGTTCAGTGCGGATTCGGATATGGTAAAGGTAATATCCGATCCGATCTGATCCGATGACATCCCTACACACACATATTATAAGAGGGCCAATCACGTTGACACGTGAATAAGATGCAAGAGAATTGTCTAAAGACTTTAAAACTTTGTAACCTTGAAAGCCCAACATCTTAGCCATGTGTCAATGCGGGAATGGACCTGTTATAATATATGTGTATGACTCACACACATGAACCGAACCGATTCAAAGAGATATGCATGCTCATAAATTAGAAACTTATTGCAAACCAGAGTTTTCTTTGTTGTGCGCGGGGCAACAACCAATGAGGAATGCACCAATAGAGATAGATGCAGCGCAGAAGTACCCACACGATAAGAACAGAGAATTAACAGAGAAAGCAAGCCAACATAATATTTAACCAGGTTCGCAATTTGCCTAAGTCCTCGGGGCAAGGGAGAGAGAGATTTTATTGATTCAACAATCAATTACAACTTGTTTCTTACTTCAAGGAATTTTCAAGGGAGATTTTCAGTAGGATACAATATGTGAGGGCTCTAGCCTATATTTATAGCCAGAGAGTCCCAAAAATTTAGGAAACCGTGATTGGATTCGACCCCAAAACAGAAAAGAAGTTTAAATCCAGAAAGGAGAATAAAACGTGTATGTCGGTCGACCGGCCCTTGTCCTCAGTCGACCGAACCGATCGACCGGGACCAACCGAGAGCTAGCTCATGTAAGTCGGTCGACCACTTTGGTCGACTGTTCCTTTGCCACGTCGACCGGGCGGTCGACTAGGCCATATCTGTGCACGTAGTGTACACCGGTCGACCGGGCGGTCGACCGGGTTTTGTCTTGGCCTGCTACAAGCGCCCGTTCTTCCTCCCTTTGACTTTCAATCTCTACGCTATCTCCTCTATCTTCTCTCTCCCCACAATTTTCCAACTCGGTGAAGATTTTTCAAATCTGAGCCGAACTCCAATGAACATCTGGTGAAATTGAGACACGATCTTGGCGAAATTGACACACGATCTCGGCGAAGCTCCGAACGAAATCGACATACGATCTCGAAAAAATTGACACACAATCTCGACTTGGCCAACAGACGAAACATGTTCCTTCAAACGAATAGCCAGCACATGTACAATTAATTTTCATTGATCTTACCAGATCCAAATTGAGTTTGTTATTGTCACCTGCAACTCTCACCAAACTCCAATATCAATTTTAAGCTTCCAACTTCAGCTGAGCTATCCAACCGGAAAGCAACATACATGTGCTCCCATCACTTCACCGACGAGAAATACCAACGAACCGAACAACGAACGTGTCTCCAACTCCGCAACTTAATGGAAACTTTATTCCAAATAACCTCAAGAAGAATCCATCATGAGCCAACACTGACTCTCCAACTGACTGGCTCTTTCCAGTCCACATGTTTTCAAGACGGTCCAACCAAATCTGAGTAGAGTATAGCAAACACCATCATCGGATTCAACAAACTGGATGCACACCCCTTATGCAAGCTTAATCATCTTCTCACCAGATTATCAACTGTTCATCGAGATCAAAATGCTTCACCTCTACGTGAAGTCTAACTCTTCACCTCTACGTGAAGTCCCAATCAGCTTCTCGAGAACCCACATACACTATATAACTTCATACGGGTTGCATCACCAAATGGTCGTGCCTTTACGGCTGCCTATGTACCTTGCCCAAGGGATCAAGCCAACCGTAGTTCATTGAAATGAGCTCCATCAAGCTCAAGTACTTGTGATTGAATCTTCAGTAGTGAACTAACCTGGCTGAGTCATATGAATTTCCTTACTACCATCATGGAGAACAATGGCCTTCAACTTGAGTTTGTCGCGGTCACAAACTTGAGATTCATGCTTCTTTACCCCACTTTCATGGTTTTATCTTGGTTTCAATTGCTGCAAATAATTTGACATTCCCATCAATGTCTTCAACTTGTTCAGCTCAAAACTGGCTACATGATCTCCACCCGGTGTCACATCCTGTGAAGTCCTCACTGATACCGAACCAACTGGAGATGGTAGAGTACCATCAATCTCCATCCGCTGCGATACTTCCTTGGTCTTCGTCCTCTCCACCTGCTGAGAGACGGTAGACTTTAACACTGAAGTTTCATCAAATGTGACATGCTGACTCGACACAAATTTCTTGTTTTTAGGGTCCCATGACCTGTAGCCTTTCATATTTCTTTTGACACCCAAAAACACAAACTTCTTTGCTCGCAAATTCACCTTGCCATCTTTGATATTAAAGTAGGCCGGACTTTCAAATTCCCGCAGCAAATCATGATCTTGAGTATCATTCCCAGACCAAACTTCTAGTGAAGTTTTACCTCCTATCGCAGTCAATGACAATCCATTTATGAGATGGCTCGCATACACAATCGCCTCAGCCCAAAACGATTTGTCTAATCGTGCATTAGGCAACAAAAATTGAAGCTTCTCCAGTAAGGAATGGTTGATCTCCTTACCAACCCATGTATTCCATCTGTGAAGTGAGTACCAATATCAATATTCTAGTCAAATTGTAGGAACTGGCTCTTGTATCTTTCAATATTACCAATTTGTACCTCCTTAATCTTCCTACCAGTCTGCTTCTCCATCATATCCTTCTACTTCACCAACACATCTAGAGCTTCACACCTTTGTTCCATGGGATATATCCAACGGTGCCTAGATAAATTATCAATAAAAAAGATAAAGTACCTATGACGTCCAAGCGATACAGTCTTAGCAGGTCTCTAAATACTTACTTGAACAAAATAAAGAAGACCTTCAGAGTGGTGAGTAATGGTGCTGAATTTCACCTTTTCCTTATCCAGAACACCGTATTCACCCAATTTCATATTGCAGGTAGATGTACCTTCTAATGATCCCTTCTTTGCTGGAGCTTGCAAAGACTTTTCACCTCCGTGTCTGACCCTCATCTTGCAGATGTGTGTGCAAACATCATCTGAAGAAATAAAAGTCTCCACTTGACCTGTACCTGTACCACCCTTCAAGTAGTAGAGATTATTCTGGCGGACGCCCTTCATAATCACCATTGAGCCTATGATCATCTTGAGAATACCATCTCGTATAAATACTACAAGACCCATCATTTTCAAAGCACCAACATAGATAAGATTCTTTTAAGTTGAGGAACATACCTCACTTCCTTCAATTCCGTACTATCTCATCAAATACCTTGATACGGATTGTGTTAGCCCAGAGGCCTTTCACCTTAGTTTTGATGATGACTAACTTATGAAGGTTAGTTTACTAATGATCTTGTGTTTATATAATTTCAGTTATTGATCAAGATATTAGTAGGTGTTTAGCTTCAACAAAGGAGTTTTGGAGCTATCTCATGTAGATTCAAGAGCTCGCGCGTCAAGATCGCATCTAGAGCTCAGATGGAATCAAGCTCTTTGGATCGTGTTTGGATCGAGTCGGCTTGAAGAAGAAGTTCTACAAGAAGACTTCGGTTTGTTTGTTTAAGTTTGTGTTTAGATCTTGTGTAAGATAGACAAGTGTTGATATGCTCAAGTTCACATACACACACAAGTTCAATACGTTTGGTTTTCAGTTTAACCGGTTTTCATGAATAGATAGAATCAAAATAAGTTTACATGATTTAATGTTTATTGGATTTCATTTATATACATCTATGCTTCATATATTTAGAAAACTTATTTTAATGATTCTATTTCATGTGCTTAAAGTTTTGTAATTAACAAAATTTATTTTGGGTTTCATATCAAAAACATAGATATATTATTTACATGTGTATTGAATTCTATCCATACACAATATACTTCAAATGTGTTTCAATATCGTGTTTTTGTATTTATACAAATTTTGGAGAAAACGGTTTTCATATCAAAATCCATGTTTTGAAAAACACAGTTTTTGTTTAAAGATTAACTTTGATATCACAAAAATAGCTCAAATAGTTTGTAATATATGTTGATTTTTAATCACACATATTTATTCTTCAATTATTTATAAGAACTTATTTTTGTAGAATTTATGAGGTTTTATGGGATTTTATTGGAGTTGCAAAAGACAAGCTTTCAATCTCTAAAATCCTAGCCAGTGCCTGCAGGCGGTCGACCGATGTGCACAAGGACGTACACAAGGCCAGCCTAGAAGGCCGGTCGACCGACTATAAATACCCAACTCTCGAGGGCGGTCGACCGAAAGGCTATGAGCATTTAGGCTCGGCCGACCGGGCGGTCGACTGACAGGCTATGAGCATTTAGGCTCGGCCAACCGGGCGGTCGACCGAAGTCACAACTGTCAGAAATATGACCGTTGGATGGTCGGCCGACCGGTCGACCAGAGGGTCAAAAATGACCTTTTCTGGTTGCCAACGGCTATTTTTTTGAGGCTATAAATATGGCTTCTCTTAAGCTGTTTTTAACAAAATTTTTAGAGAGCTTTTCTTCCCATCTTTCAAGTGTTTTGTAACAAGTTTAAGAGGAGTTTTTGAGTCAAAAAGTTTTATCTTTTATTTGTTTTAAAGTGTTGGAAAAATCAAAGAAAAGAGAGTCTTTAGGAAATTGGTTTTGATCTTTATTTCAATATCTATTTGGTGTTCTTCCCAAGTGTCTTTCTTTGTTATTTTAATTTTTAAACACTTTGTTTTCTCATACTTGAGCTATCATATCTATCCTATCTATAGGATATTATTTTTGTGAAAAAACTTGTTTGTGTTCTATTGTGATTACCAAGTGTTGTTTGTGGTCTATTGTGATCACCAAGTTTGTAATCTCTTCTTTGCTTTGGCTTTGTACCTATCCCTCTTGTGTAGAGGTGATTGTGGTTTGGCTTGTGTCTTGTCCCTCTTGAGTAGAGGTGATTGTGTTTTGGCTTTGTGCCTATCCTTATTGTGTAGAGGTGATTGTTTTTGAGAGAGGAGTAGTATACTCCAAATGTAGAGTTGTATTCCTCAGTGGAGGTCCTTTTGTGGAAGGTCTTGTGTGAATATAGTGGAAATTTTTCTGTGTAAAGGCAGGGATGTAGAGCAATGGCTCGAATCTCGAAACATATCTTGTTGTTTTTGTTTGATTCACTATCTTTAAACTCTTTCTCTCTTATTTCTTGCATTGCTTCATATTGCACATATTCATTTGCTAGATATAGTTTGTTTGTACTCATACTTGTATTGAACTAAGTGAGCTTCATATAGCACCTCAACTTTTAATTTAGAGGAATCCCAAGAAGATAGTCCAGAGCCCTTCATCGGAAATTTGGTTACACTCTTTAGTTACACATAGTGTGTTCCAATTGAGTTTTTATTTCCGCATCATTTATCATTAGATTAACCAGTACACCTATTCACCCCCCTCTAGGTGTATTTTAATTGGTATCAGAGCCTATGCTCCTGATATTAGATTTAACCACCTAGGAGTGAGATCTTGGATTGCTAATATAGATTTGCATTTGCACACATATAGTCTATACACTCATGGATTTTCTTACCCCTCCCATGTATGATGTTTCTAACATCGATATGTGGAAGTTTAGGATTGCATGTTTACCTTGCCACTACCAAGAAATCTTATCTTGATAATGACAAGCATGTAGAGGTTAATACACAAGCCTTAGTGGCACTTAGGCACACACTTAGTAAAGATTATCTTTTTATTGTTTCTCATTATTATTCCGCTTTTGCAGTGTGGAACACATTGACCTCTCCCGAACTACAGACGAAAACGGTGTGGAGAAGGAACCCTTGGTGAATGAGTCCGATGAAACTTGCTATATGGTCCAAGGGATTGACTCCCTTGAGGTACATTCGAATACTCATTTAAATAATAATGCTAGCTCTTCTAATGATGATCATGATAGTATGGATGCCCATGCATTAAATGAAGAGTTTTCCCTATTTTGTAAAAACTTGCTAGAAAAATACAAACTTTTGAAAAAGAAAAGTATTGAATTAAAAGAAGAAAATAAAAATTTATTTTCTAAACTAAACATGATTTTGCAAGAGAGGATTGAGGTTTCAAATGAAAGGGATTCATTAAAAACCCAATTTGACCTTGTTTTAAAAGAAAACGAGTTTTTAAAAAATAAAAATGATTGTGATGATGTTTTAAAGAATAATGAGATTTTGTCTTCAGAACTTAAAATTATTTTAAATGAGAATGATTCTTTGAAAAATAAAATTGTTTTAATTTCAAAAGAATTGGATTTACTTTCAAAAGAAAGTATTTCTTTGAAAGATGATTTTGATTCTCATATTTCTCACGCTTCTATAAATTCATCTTCTATTAATAAAAATATTGCATGCTCTACTTTTTCTTCAATAATTGAAAATAATATTAGCATATTGAAGAAAAGTGTAGATTGTTTGGGCACCACTTTGAGCCAATGTGCTATGAATCACAAGAAACTGGAATCCATATTTTGAAAGAAACAAGATTCACATATTCATGCACACCAATCATGGCATACACATGTTTCTCACGTTCACACACATGTCACCTTATATGCTAGTGTGTACACTTGTACACATTGTGGACGTAAGGGCCACCTTGCAAAGTTTTGTTTGATAGAATAGATAATTTAAATTTTGCAAATAAATTTGTTTGAGTTAGGAAAGGTGCTAACCCCTTATGGACCCAAAAAGGTATGGGTACCAAAAGCCATTCATATTATATTTGTTGTAGGTATGGGCTCTCACTTAACGTGAGAGTATTGTGCCTTGATGGTGGATACGTTTGAGCTTGATGGATACTACATTGGATGCATCGCCTTCAAGTATGTTTGGTGGGAGAACTACCATGGTTTGAAGATTTAGAGATGAGCCATATTGGTTTTGGTAACTATCTCTAGCTCCTTATTTATGTTTACATGCTTTCTCATTAATGATTTTTAGCATGTCTTGGTTTTTCATGTTCATTATATTTAAATGCAATATTTATTAGACTTGTGATATACATATGTAGTATTTGAGATACACCCCATGTTTATATGGATTTATATTTTGCGTTCTCACTATAGTTTAGCTATTGTGTATATCCTAACTTTAAAACATGTGCATTTACTCTAATGATCATGTTTGTTATGATTTTGCATTTCATGTTTTTGATTACTTGTTTAAATATAGTTTTCGTTAAAACTTGTGGTTATACTTGTACAACTGGTGAGCCATATTTCATTATTATGTGTTTGTACTTTATTGCTCAATTGTACCCATTAGATGTACTTGTATAATCTTATTTTGATGATTCTTTCATCTTAACATGTATTCCCTATTTTTTTTACATGTTTTCATAAAAATGTATTTAGCTTCATGTATATGTTAATTTTGTCTAAAACTAATAGATATACATGTATATCCTAGAGCCACTTGCCTTCATACAATATACTTTTGTGAACTAGTTTATATTTGGATATGTATGTATACTTTAGTATAGACAAAACATACATATACATTGAATTTTGTTTTGTTTTAATGAAAATTAAATTTTTATGTTCTTCATGTTTATAAAATAATTTTATATGAGCTTCATTACCTATCTCCATGATTATGCTTATTACATGACTCTTACACTCTATGTTCGGTGTTTACTCATGATTTTTTTTTTGTTTCATGAGCATAATGTGCTTAATTGCTATTTGAGTGTCTATGATCGTGTAATTTTCATGTTTTCATGGGATACTTATTGTTTTATTTCTTACTTGAAGGATTTCGTACTAGTTTTCAAAATTATCTTTAAAACTAGTCTTCATTCTTCAATTAGTAGATTTTTCAAACTATTTTAAAATATTTTTTAATCATAATTTTTGAAAATCCCTACCAACTAAAGGGCGGTTGGATGGGCGACCATGCCTTGTATACCTTTATTGAATATCTTTTAAACTTGTGCATAAATAGGGTGGTAGGTATGAGTTATGCACATGATCTTTATGATATTTCATATGTTTGTATACTGATATTTATTTTTTATATATGTATGCTTCAAATTTCAATTGGTATTTTCATTTTCATAGATACATATATGATTTTAATTGTGCTTGTTTTACAATGTCTTTGCACATTTTTAAGGCATGAAATTGTTTATGCTAAGTTTGACTTAATTCTAAATATTAATTGGTATCTTTACAAGCTTTTGCATTAATTTATAATTGGTGTTTATATATATATTTTTTGTATCAAAATGTATTTCATACTTCATTTCAATTGGTACTTACAATTGGTATCAATTTCACTTTCTATTGATACCAAAATCTACTATTAGTATCTTAAAAATTTTATTTACAAGTGGCACCATTATTTGTTTTATCAACTAAAATTTGATTTCAATTGGTATCAAAAATTTATCCTGTACACTCATGTTTTCTATATATGTATAAATCATATCTAAAGTAATATTATATTGCTCTGATACATACAAATGATGTTTCTTGTATTTTAAACATATATGTCATACATCTCTAGCACAAATTATTTCTTGCTAAGTTTGAATTAGTTCTTAATGTCAATTATTTTTTCAATTGGTATCATATACAAACTTATGCATTGTTTTCATTGGTATTTCATAAAGGAAGAGAAAATTTCTTATTTTATCTTACAATTGATTTTACTTTTCAATTGGTATCATACTCCCACTCTTTATGATAAAAATATCTTGCTTTGGTATATGCTTACATTTCAATATTGATATCAATAATTTTAAATTGGTATTACTTTCAAATTGGTATCCTTATTGTAAAATATAGTGTTTACCTAAAAATTTGATGTTTACTTTCAATTGATATCGTGTCCATTTATTGGTATAAATTCATAAAAAGATTGTTTCTTTCAATTGGTTCTTTCAATTGGTCGTGTTCATTGGTATCAAAATTTTGTTTTACAATATGTTTATTGGTTTGTTTGTCCTCATCCCTTTGTCGATGAGTGACAAAAAGTGGGAGAAGAATTCAGGTTTTTATATGCATGTTTTACTATGTGTTACTATGTGTTTATGCATATATCTTATTTTATTGGTGTCTTGAGCTTTATTGCATATCTTTATATGTTTATTGATCATGCATATGTTAAGGGGGAGCTTCTATGAAGCCTATCCTTAATGGATGCATATATATAATCTCATAAGTTTTGTTATCATCAAAAAGGGGGAGATTGTTAGCTCAGAGGCCTTTCACCTTAGTTTTGATGTTGACTAACTTATGAAAGTTAGTTTACTAATGATCTTGTGTTTATATAGTTTCAGTTATTGATCAAGATATTAGTAGGTGTTTAGCTTCAACAAAAGAGTTTTGGAGCTATCTCATAGATTCAAAAGCTCGCGCATCAAGGCCGCATTTAGAACTCAGATGGAGTGCTCTTTGGATCGTATTTGGATCGAGTCGCCTTGAAGAAGAAGTTCTACAAGAAAACTTTGATTTGTTTAGTTTAAGTTTGTATTTAGATCTTATATAAGATAGACTAGTGTTGATATGTTCAAGTTCACATACACACACAAGTTCAATACGTTTGATTTTTGATTTAACCAGTTTTGAATTTCAAGTACATATATATATATGATTTTCATGAATAGATAGAATCAAAACAAGTTTACATGGTTTAATGTATATTGAATTTCATCTATATACATCTATGCTTCATATATTTAGGAAAACTTGTTTTGTGATTTTATTTCATGTGTTTAGAGTTTTATAATTAACAAAACTTATTTTGGTTTTCATGTCAAAAACATATATATTATTTACATGTGTATTTGATTCTATTCATATATAATATGCTTCAAATATTTTTCAATATCATGTTTTTGTATTTATACAAGTTTTAGAGAAAACGGTTTTTCATTTCAAAATCCAAGTTTTGAAAAATACGGTTTTTGTTTAAAGCTTAATTTTGATATCACAAAATAGTTCAAATAGTTTGTAATATGTGTTGATTTTTTGTCACATATATTTGTTCTTCAATTATTTATAAGAACTTATTTTTGTGAAATTTATGAGATTTTATAGGATTTTATTGGAGTTAAAAAGAAAAGCTTTCAATCCTTAAAATCCCAGCCAGAGCCTGCTAGCGGTCGACCGGACCGGTCGACCGATATGCACGAGGACGTGCACAAGGCCAGCCTAGAAGCCTGATCAACCGGGCGGTCGACCGACTATAACTACCCAACTCTCGGGTAGTGCCTGTCGATCGGGCGGTTGACCGACAGGCTATGAGCCTTTCGACTCGGTCGACCGAGCGGTCGACCAGAGTCACAACGGTCAGAAATATGACCGTTGGACGGTCGATCGACCGATCGACCGGAAGATCAAAAATGACCTTTTCTGGCTACTAACGGCTATTTTTTTAGGCTATAAATAGGTCTTCTCTCAAGTTGTTTTTAACAAGATTTTTAGAGAACTTTTCTACCCACTTTTCAAGTGTTTTGCAGCAAGTTTAAGAGGAGTTTTTGAGCCAAAAAGTTTATCTTTTATTTGTTTAAAGTGTTGAAAAAATAAAAGAAAAGAGAGTCTTTGGGAAATTGATTTTGATCTTTATTTCATTATCTATTTGGTGTTTTTCCAAGTGTTTTTCTTTGTTATTTTCATCTCCAAACACTTTGTTTTCTCACACTTGAGCTATCATATCTATCCTATCTATAGGATATTATTTTTGTGAGAAAAATTATTTGTGGTCTATTGTGATCACCAAGTGTTGTTTGTGGTCTATTGTGATCACCAAGTTTGTAATCTCTTTTTTACTTTAGCTTTGTGCTTATCCCTCTTTTGTAAAACTTTGTATCTTGTCCCTCTTGTGTAGAGGTGATTGTATCTTGGCTTTGTGTCATCACTCTTTTGTAAAGGTGATTATATTTGAGAGAGGAGTAGTATACTCCAAGTGTAGAGTTGTAATTCCTCAGTGGAGGTCCCTTTGTGGAAGGTCCTGTATGGACACAGTGGAAATCCTTCTGTGTAAAGGTGGGGACGTAGAGCAGTAGCTCGAACCTCGAAACATATTTTGTTGTTTGCGTTTGATCCACTATCTCTAAACTCTTTCTCTCATATATCTTGCATTGCTTCATATTGCATATATTCATTTGCTAAATATAGTTTGTGTGTGTCCATATTTGTGTTGAATTAAGAGAGCTTCATATAGCACCTCAACTCTTAATTTAGAGGAATTTAGAGGACATAGTTCAGAGCCCTTCACCGGGAATTCGGCTACACTCTTTGGTTACACATAGTGTGTTGCAATTGAGTCTTTAATTCCACATCATTTGTAATTAGATTAGCCAGTACACCTATTCTTCCCCTCTAGGTGTATTTCAGACTGTACCTATCCCTTTCACATTACACGGATGATCATCACCCATGATACTAAAACATCCATTTAGCTTCTCAAAACTAGAAAACCAGTCCCTATTCGAGCACACATGATAGGTAGCTCCTGTATCTAAGATCTGCTTAGAATTATCTAAGAAACCAACAGTAAGAGTAGTAATAGAGAAAGAGAATACCGATGAGTCTAAATTTGATCCATCCGCCTGTGAAGAACTGGCATAAGTACTGACCATCTGTGCGAGATTTGCCTCGGTCATTGACTCCTTCTTACCTTTGGCCTTCGGGCAATCAACCTTTCAGTGTCCTAGCTCCTTGCAAAAGGCGCATTGGTTCTTCTTCAGATCTCTGAAATCTGATATGGACTTCAATCTTCCCTAATCACCTCTGCCCTTCCGATTGGAACTCCTGCCTCTTACCTCCAATGCCTCTGTTGTTGTGCTCTTTGAAGAAGACAAATTGTCCTGCTTCCTTACTTCATAATTTACAAGAGCAGCAGACACCTCATTGTAGTTAACGGATTTTCTTTCACTGATAATGTAAGAGTAAATGTCTCATACTCTTCTTTAGGAAGAGAATTCAATATAATTACTGTCATATCCTCTTCATCGATCTTCACATCCACATTAAATAGGTCTGTAAGAAGTTTTGTGTAGCTATTCATGTGTCCATCTACGGAGATTCCCCTCTCCATCTGGAAATGATAAAACCTCCTTTTTAACTGCAATCGTGATTCGACGCTTTTCGTCAGATACTTTTCTTCCAGGATCTCCCACAGCTGCCTCGTAAATGTTTCATGCAACACAAGATACTTGATGTCTTGTGTCAAATAAGACCTGATCAAGCCACATGCCGTCCGGTTCATTTGTCCTAATCTTCTTCAGTAGTAGAATCACACTTTTTCTCTAACTGTAAAGTGTCTTTGAGGTTTGATGCTGTCAATGTATCCATCACCTCACACCTCCACATACCGAAGTTGTTCTTTCCGTCGAATTACACCACATCAATCCTCAATGGATGCGGATTAACGGATTTCACCGTAGATGTACTATCTCCAGCGATATTCTCAACTGATTTCTCAAAGCAATGTGAAAGCAAACGGATTAGATCAAATAAACTAAATAAAGATAGGATCTTTACCTCAAAGTGAAACTCTTAAAGAGTTTCCGAAGCTATCTACTCCTCCGAATTGATTCCTCGAGCAATCCAAACACTGTTTTGAGATCGACACACATCCCACAAACAGTCCCAACGCTGCTCCGAGATCGACACAAGATCTCCGTCAAACAGCAACCAGTGCTCTTAGAATTGACACACTATCCCACGACGAACTAGGATGCTCTGATATCACTAGTTACGCGCGGGGCAAGAACCAATGAGGAATTCATTAATAGAGATAGATGCAGCGGAGAAGTGCTCACACGATAAGAACAGAGAATCAACAGAGAAAGCAAGCCAACACAGTATTTAACGAGGTTCGGCAATTTGCCTACGTCCTCGGGGCAAGGGAGAGAGAGATTTTATTGATTCAATAATCAATTACAACTTGTTCCTTATTTTAAGGAATTTCTAAGGAAGATTTTCAGTGGGATATAATGCATGAGGGCTCTATTTATAGCCAGAGAGTCTCAGGGATTTAGAAAACCCAGATTGAATTCGACCCCAAAACAGAAAAGGAGTTTGAATCCAAAAAGGAGAACAAAACGCGTTTGTCGGTCGATCGGTCCGGTCGACCAAGGACCGGAACCAACCGAGAGCTGGCTCATGTCGGTCGGTCGACCTGGCGGTCGACTGTTCCTTTGCCACGGCCGACCGGACTGTCAACCGGGCCATATCTGAGCACGTCGTGTACACCGGTCGACCGGGCGATCGACCAGGTTCTGTCTTGGCCTACTGCAAGCGCCCGGTCTTACTCCTTTTGACTTTCGATCTCTGCGCTATCTCCTCTCTCCTTACATTCTTTGCAGTGCTTGGTGCATGTTCCACTGTTGATCTGAATTTTGAGGGCACTCGAGTTGAAGCCACTCTTGATAAAGTTTGTAGCTTCATTGTTGGTTTCTTTCTTTATAAATTTTTGTTTCTTTAGAACAATCTATATTGTTAGTTACAAGGGGCGGAGCCAGGAATTTTGGTCAAGTTAGCTACTCAATGAAACCAAACATGGCCGACTGACTACATGGCCATTCATTGGAGGCTCCAAAGGAATCGAAGTTGAGTAAGTTATGAGAAACTTACCGTCGAAATTGTATAATTTAAATTGATCGTATGGTAGAGAGAGAGAGAGAGAGAGAGCATCGCTGGCTCTCTTGCATCACCAAAAAAAAAATATCAGTCAAAATTATTTCGTTCCGAAACCATCATTAAAAGAGATCACCGATAATTTGCAAACACATTATGCTCTCTGGAGATGATCTGTGATAAAACAATTTTTTTTATATTTTTATTTCTATAATGAGAAGAATAAAATCAGAATGTGAGAAAACAATGGCAGGCAGCTAAGACCTCATTTATGCTTACACAATAGGGACGGAAAAAATTTTTTTAATATGACAGAATGATCTCTAACAAAAACAGAGCTGCACTCTGTTATAGTCTCCTCCTTAAAAGCATGTTTCAAGGACGCAGCAGCAGCACAAGGCGGCACAACATCCTTCCCAGAATCCATCACCGCGGCTCCTCGTCTCCACCGGCATTTGCTGCCACGGCTGCGGCTGCGGCTGCGCAGCCCCACTGTCCTTCATCGGGTATCCTGCCGGAGGCGGCGCCACATAGGCGGGAGGGTACGCCTGCTGCCCTGCTGGTGGGCAGGAGGTGGGAGGAGCAGTTTGTTGCTGATTGTACAAGTAACTCATTATGATCTTATTGTTCTGGGGAGAAACTAACAATGAGAGAATGAATTGTAATTACAGAGACCACAATTTAAAGCTAGAGATTGGTTGAAGATGTTGTAGTCTGTGCACAAACAAGTGATTGAGTTATATAGAAAGATGAATAGGGGCTTGCTTAATGAGAGAGGCTTTAGATGCCGCGTTAACAATAGATGCGAACAAAACAGAATCAAAACTTAAGTTGCCGAAAGATGTTTGTTCCATTCTGACGATGGCATCAAGAGCTATGACAGGGAGTCAAAGAAGACGTGCCCTTGCTGTATCTGAGACAAGAGATTTGTGAGGACTTGGGCTCTCTGGGGCTCTCGGTGTCTCAATCTCAGCAGACGCGGTTTCAGTTCGATTCAAACAAAGTTGGGAATCCTGTGCCTGCACGAAAAGTAGGCTTTTTCTTTGCTTTCATTGTAAACAAAGCTGAAGGTAGGAAGTAGGAATGTTCCCGTATTCACTGATTAGATTTTCTTCTCCTGTCATGGGAACCAGGTTGGCTCCTTCTCGCGTTCGACCGATCATTTATGTTGTAGGCCGTTCATCATTTGACACTTTATGGGCCCCACCATCCTACTTTTCTCTCTCCCTCATCAATTGTGATGAACGGCCCATAGCACGTTGGAGCATCACGGTCCAAGGCGCAAACGAGCAAACCCGGCTCCTGAAAGATGTGCGTAGCTCTTGATAACCATAGCGCGGGATAATTAAATATAAAAAGTAATTTTTATTTTGATATTAAGGGTTCATAGTTCAGTGGTATGCAGAGCATTTGACTACAGATCAAGAGGTTAATGGTTTGATTCTAGCTTAACAAGCCCATTTATAGACTAAACGGGTTGAACCCGGGTCATTATCGAACCCGTATAATTAACTAATAATTGCATAAACTTTAGACGTATATATACTTTTTATTTTTAATCAAGTTAAGCATATACAGACAATGAGCGGAAAAAAAATCCAATATTCATATATTAGAAATAAGTTACTAATTATATCAATACATATATTTTGTTTATTACTTAACCAAAAGGTCCAGAACTATATTTTCGTTCATTCGTATATCAGTAGGCAGGTCAAATACTTGTTCAGTCATATAACCTCAAGAGATTCACTGTCTTACAAAATTATTCTAATATTATATTAATAATGCAACAATCTAATATATACAACAAAAATGGTGGTATAAAACTTATTTCTTGTGCAAATTTTATTGAAAATTAAAGTTAAAAATTCATTAGAAAGGCATCTCATTCGAATCCATCGGGCCACACCTTAAGCTCGAACTGTCCCAGTAATAGTCAGACTGAAAACATAGGCTAAAACCCGAATATACATAATAACTTCTTGCTACTTACTTGCCCTTATCTCACCATTATTTGGGATTTCTTTTTTAAGTATGAATACGTGATACACCGGCCTCTTGCCGAGATCTCTTTACTTACTGGATTCGGTTCGTGTGTGAGAGTCACATACACATACAATAAGAGGGAATCCCGCGTTGGCACATAAATTGAAACTCTTATAATCTCTTATAATATGTGTGTGGCGCCCACACATATAACGTATTATAAAAGATTAATATACGTGTCAATACGTGATTGATTTTCTTATTGTATGCGTGTGTGGCTCACACAGATGAACCGAACCCTTACTTACTGGGCTTCTAATCAAGTGCCCAAGCATGACTTTAGTGTGTGGTTCTTGCAGGTGGCACCCGTCAGCTGCGCCACTTGAGAGAGAGGAACCATAGAATTTTTCTGTCTTCTTTCTTGTCTTTCATAACATTTATTACGACGTATTGTGGTTGATATATCCTTTGGGTCAGGTCTGCTCCCTGAGGCTTGTTGGCCCAAAGGCCTATCACCCTAGTTTTGATGATAATCAACTCATAAAGTTATGTTTACTAATGATCTTGTGTTTAATTAGTGACAGATTCATTATCATGATCATAGTAGGTGCATAGCTCAACAAAGGATAAAATGTCAAGATTTGGAGCTAGCACGGTGTGATCCAAGGAGCTTTTGGATCTATTTTGGACCAAGTCAAGAAGATGAGAAGTCTTCAAGTGAAGACTTCAAGAAGATGAAGACTTGTGTCTAAGTATAAGATTTTGTTTTTGTTTTAGTTAAAAATGTAAAGGATAGATAGTTGGTGGATTGCTCAAGTATACCATGCACACACACTCTTGATTTAGTTTGTTTTAGAAAAGAATTTTAACCAAAAACCAAAATAGTATTTCAAGTGATTTTTTTGGTATTTCTCATATACATATCTTTAAATCAAAACCAAGTTTAGAGCTTTATGACAAAAACATAGATATTTCATTATGATTGTGTAGTGGATCATATCCATACACACTATGCCTTAAAAGTATATCTTGTTTTTGTATTTGAAGATGTTTTGGAAAAATAAAGTTTAGAAAACATGTTTTGGAAAAATAGTTTTTATCATGAGCCAAATATTTCCAAGTTACAAAAATAGTCCAATCTTTTATAACATGCCTTGATTTTGTGCAAGCATGTTTGTATATCAAAGTATATTGGTTAAACTATTTTTGTAGATTTTTATGTATTTTATGGGATTTTATTTGAGCCAAAAAGACCAACTTTTTAATCCCAGAAAATTGTTTCGGTTTCAGATAAGTCGACTTGCTCCCTATATAGTCGACTAATCCTGAAGTCGGCTGACCGGACCGGTCGACCGACGTGCACAAACGTGCACGCCTTTGTGTACTGGAGGACGGCCGACCGTGCCGGTCGACCGCTCCAGAGAGCAGAGCTCTCTGGAAAGTTCGGCCGACCGTACGGGTTGACCGACAGAGAGTTAGACTCTCAGCTCCAGTGGGTCGGTCGACCCAGGCGGTCGACCGTGGCTCCAACGGTCTGATTTCTGACCGTTGGCGGTCGACCGCACGGGTCGACCGGCAGTTCTGACAAAGCCCCAACGGCTAGTTTTTGACAGCCTATATATTTGGGGGTTTGTGGACTGTTTTCAACAAGATTTGGAGAAGTTTTTAGAGCCAGTTTTTTCCACTCTTTTCAGAAGTTTTTCTCCACAAAATTTAGAGCCAATACTTCTAATTAAAAGGAGAGTTTTTATCAAGAGTGTTTTAAGTGATTCTTTGAGTTTTCCTCCACCACTCTCATCCTTGTTTTTCTCACACCACACTTGAGCTATCCATTGATTATTCATCCTATAGGTGTGTTGTAGTGAGATTGTTTTTAGGTGATCAAAGTGTTGTGATCACCAAAGTTCTACTTTGTTACTTTGAGGAGGCGGACGTGTGTGTCCGCGTTGTTTTGAGTTCGGGTGCAAACTCGGTTGTTTTGAGGTGTGGCCTCAGCGAGCCGGTGGGCTTGCGGTGTGTACAGGACTAGGGAGTCCGAGGGCTTGTAGGTGTTGCGGCACCGAGGAGAGATCCATTGGGATCTTGCATAGTGGAAATCCTTCGTGTGTCGAAGGCGGGGATGTAGAGCAAGTGTGCTCGAACCTCGAAACATACCCTTGTGTTTGCGATTGCTCACTCTCTCTCTCTTTGTCTCTTTTATATCTTGCATTCAATTATTGTCTATTTTATATGCATGATATACTTGTGTGCTTAAATTAATATACTTGCTTGGGTTTGTTTGCTAACACTTGTATTCAACCAAGAGAGCCAACACGGCACCTCAACCCATTCAAGGGAATCTAGAGGAGTTTGTCCAGAGCCCTTTACGGGGAATTCGGCAACACTCTTTGATTATACGTGGTGTTTAGAGTAAAAGTTTTTATTAGGTCATAATTGTTTTTAGCTTTCGCATTATTTGCATCATTTGGCTTTTAGTGACCATTAGATTAGCCATCACCTATTCACCCCCCTCTAGGTGAACCCTTCAATTGGTATCAGAGCTTGGTACTCTGATTTGGTCTAACAACCTAGAGTAAAAGATCCTCATTTTTAGGCTAATCACTATATTTGTACACACACCATGGACTTCATGTCACCACCCATGTTTGACATTGTTAACATCCACATATGGAAGGTGAAGATGTCCTTATACCTCAAAGCCCTAGGTTATCATGTTTATCTTGCCACTACTAATAATGCATATTGTTTAGATGGTAAGAATATTGATGCTAATACAAAAGCCCTACATGCTTTAACCTAAATGATGATTACTTATCTAGGGTTGCTAACATTGATTTGACTTTTGTAGTGTGGAACACCCTCCTCTCCCTTGGCGAAAAAGAACAATATTATGCCAGGAGCGATTCGGACGTTGGAAGCGACATCTCCAATGTGTGCTACATGGTCCAAGGGGATAACCCCTTGAGGTAACTACCGAATCCGAGGTAGAAGATGATAACATGTCATATGATGAACTTGTTGTTGGCCCAAGAGGTTACACTCTCTTGTTTTGTGTTTTGATGATGACAAACCAAATTAGAGCTATTTGGTACTAATGAATTTGTTTAAGATAAGTTTCAGGTTTTGTACCATGTTTGGAGACCATTGGCTTAGCTTTTGCAAGAACTTCTAAGTTTCACATAGCAAGGAAGGTAAATTGCACAATCAAGGAAGAATCATAGAAGAGAAGGCACAAGCAAGGCATTGGATGGCTCAAAGACTTGAAGATTGCTCAAAGAGTATTTAATCATTGTATTTTTAGTTTTATAGTTTGTTAAAGAATAGTGGATAGGTTTGAAGCTCTATCACACACGTTTTTGCGCACATGTTTATTCCAAAATGTTTTCTTATAATTTATACAAAAACATTTTGTTTACAAGATTTGGCCTACAGATATATATTTGTGTTTTATACAAATCTATGTTCAAAACTATTTTTATCAAAATCAAAATCCCCTTTATTTTCTCTTCAAATCCTGATTTTTGACCTGAGCCAGTCGACCGGCCGGTCGACCGGACCTATGACAGGTTTGGCCGGTCGACCGTCCCAGTCGACCGTGGCTCTGGTTGTGCACGTATCTGTGTGCACGTTGTATCGGTCGACCGACCGGTCGACCGACTGTAAGCAACTTTGCTCTCGGTTAGATTGGGTCGACCGGGCGGTCGACCGCTGGCCTGCAACGGTCAAAAATTTGATCGTGCGGTCGACCGACCGGTCGACCGACAGATCCGTTGAACAGTAAACGGCTATTTTCTGGGGTATTTTAAGTTTTGTCTTTTTGTGTTTAAAATTTGATTTAGGGATATATTTTGAATCTAATATTACTTAATCAGCCTTAAGTTGTTTTATCTCTTAACCTAGCCCTCTCCTATAAATAGGGGTGTTTGGGGAGAGATTCATAACAACAATTTTTGCTAGAAAATTCAAAAAGTTTAAGGCTTTCAAAAGACTTTGTTTCTTGGTTTTTGGGCTGAAATTCTCTCTAATTTCTGAAGTGTTTTTGTGATACTCTCTGATTTAATTTTCTTTTCTCCTTACACACAAGAGCTTCATTCCTACTCAATATTCTCTAAGGACCTTTTGTAAGGGAAGAGATTTTTTGAAAGAGAGAGTTTGTGGTCTTTTGACTACCAAGGAAATTACTTGTTCTTGAGATTGTAGGAGTTGGGTACTCCATTGTATTTGAGATCTTTGTGATAGTGGAAGTAGCTAGAATCCTTCTGGGGAAGGCGGGGAGTAGAGCTGGGTGCTCGAACCTCGATAACATATCCTTGTGTTTGCGATTGGTTACATTCTTGCACTCCTTACTCTACTTTGCTTGCTCTTGTTACTTGCTCATCATATTCATTGTCATACTTGCTTGCATTCATCTTGTGATTCTTGATTGGTGATTGTTGTGATTTTAAATTTTTTTTTTTTTTTTGGTCTTTGATTAGCATCATCACCTATTCACCCCCCTCTAGGTGATTTTCAATTGGTATCAGAGCTTGGACTCTAGGTTTTGGCTTAACATCCATAGAGAGATCCTTAAAATTTGCTAATCAACATTTCTCATTTCATTCATTCATCACTAGTAAACATGGCCGATAACATTAAATCCCCACCTAAATTTGATGGACTCAACTTCCCTATTTGGAAGGTTAGGATGACTATCTTTTTGCAATCATTAGGTAGTTTAGTGGCTAAGTCCTTGACCAAACCCTATGTAGCACCCGATAGTGATGAGAGCACATGGACCGACTTCAACTTTAGAGAATATGAGGCTAACTCCAAGGCCCAAAACTCCCTTTTAACCGCCTTGAATGAGGATGACCTTACACGGGTAATTCATTGCCAATCCGCCTATGAGATTTGGCAACACTTATTGGTCACACATGAAGGGACTTCACAAGTCAAGAGAGCTAAGATAGATCTCTTGAGGTCTCAATATGAATCATTTAAAATGCTTGATGAAGAATCTATTGATAGTATGATTACTCGTTTCACTAAAATCACTAATGGTCTTTCTTCATTAGGTGATGACATCTCCAACGATCAAAAGGTGCGGAAAGTGATTCGGGCGCTTCCTTCTTCATGGGAGATCAAGGCCACCACCTTAAAGGAGTTGAACGACAAGGACGAGATGGACATCATTAGTCTCATTGGGAACCTAAAGACCCATGAGATAGAGAAAAAGGCAAGAGAAGAAGCCACTACTTCAAAGAAGAAATCCATATCCTTCAAGACTTCATCCACCAATGATGACGATGAAGATGATGAAGAAGAAGATGAGGAGCTAACTCTACTTGTGCGGAATGTCAAGAGGTTGTACCGAAAGAACAAGTTCAACTTCCGGAGAAAATTCGAAGGCAAAGAGGAACGGAGGATCATTTGCTATAATTGCCGCAAACCCGGACATATCATGGCGGATTGTCCGGAGTTCAAGAAGAAGATGACATCCTCTTTCAAGCCAAAGAAGCCGGAGGAAAAGAAAGCTTACAAAGCAACATGGGATTCGGAAAGCGAGTCCGAAGAGGAGGTGGATCAAGCTAATATGTGTTTCATGGCAAACACACCTAAGGTAACCCCTCAATCCCTTGATGATGAAGATGATGAACTAAGTAAGGAAGTTCTAGTACATGCCTTTGTAGAACTTTCTGAAACTTATGATAATAAGAAACTTGAATGCTTAAAATTACAAAAAGAAGTTGCTTTTCTTAAGAATCAACTTGCCATTGTTTCTAAAGAAAAAGATGATATTTCTTCTAATTTCATTTCCATGCAAAAAGAATTTTGTGCCTACAAAAGTTCTTGTAAGGCAAAATCTCCTATTATTGATGAAAAAGAAATTTCTTCTTTTAAATCCAAAATGATTGATTTTGAAAAAATTTTACATGATTGTGCTTTCAATACTAAGAAACTTAAGGACATGTTTTCTAAAAAGCACACTACTCATGCTAAAATTTCACAAGATAAAAATTCTCATGCTCACACCTCTCATGCTAAAGTGTCTCATGCTCACAAATCACACACTCACTATGCTTTTAAATATGGTAGAGTTTATAGATGCACATATTGTGATAAAAATGGACATTTAGCTAAGTATTGTTATGATCAACTAAATAGAACAAATAATCTAGTTTGGGGTCATGACACTAACCCTAGAGGACCCAAGAAAATGTGGGTACCAAAATCAACTCTTAAATTATTTGATGTAGGTACACACCAAAGCTCCAAGACGTAGGGAGCGGTGGTACCTTGATAGTGGTTGTTCAAGACACATGACGTGGGACATCAACAACTTCACAACCCTATCAAGGTACATGGAAGGTGGCACCGTCACCTTCGGGGATGACTCCAAAGGGACTATCATCGGTATAGGTAACATTCAAATTGGTGCATCTCCTATTATTGAAAATGTTGTTTTAGTAGATGGTTTAAAGCATAATTTGCTTAGCATTAGTCAACTTTGTGACCGTGGACTTAAAGTTGTTTTTGATATTTCTTCTTGCAAGATTTTTGATGTTAAATCCGATGTTTGTATTCTCACCGGTTTTCGTGATGATAATGTTTATATCATTGACATGCTTAATATTGAGTGTTCTACTAAATGCTTGAATGCTTTTGATGAAAATTCTTGTCTTTGGCATAGAAGATTAGGACATGCTTCTTTTGAACATCTTTCTAGGATTAATTCAAAGGAATTGGTGAAGGGTATTCCTTGCTTGAAGTTTGAGAAAGACAGCATTTGTGGTGCGTGCCAACTTGGGAAACAAACCAAGTCTTCCTTCAAACCAATCAAGGATATCATGTCAACTAGGCCTTTAGAATTAATTCATATGGATCTTTTTAGACCAACTAAAACTAAAAGTTTAAATGGAAGTAGATTTGTATTTGTTTTGGTTGATGATTTTTCCCGTTTTACTTGGGTTTTCTTTTTGCAAAATAAAGATCAAACTTTTTCTCATTTTAAGATTTTTCGAAAAAGAGTTGAAAAAGAAAAAGGTTTTCCGATTTTGAAAATAAGGAGTGATAGAGGTGGTGAGTTTGTAAACCAACTCTTCATGACTTATTGTGATGAAAAGGGAATTAAGCATGAAATGTCTTGTCCTAGGACTCCACAACAAAATGGAGTTGTAGAAAGGAAAAATAGAACACTTCAAGAGATGGCTAGGACAATGATAAGTGAATATGACCTCCCTCAATATTTATGGGCCGAGGCCGTAAACACCGCATGCTATATATCTAACCGTATTTATTTGTGTAAAAATTCTTCCAAAACATCTTTTGAAATGTATCACTGTAGAAAACCTAATGTTGCTTATTTTAAAGTTTTTGGATGCAAGTGTTTTGTTTTAAATACTAAGGATAATTTGGGTAAATTTGATGCTAAGGCTTATGAAGCTATCTTTGTTGGATATTCTTCTACTAGTAAAGCATATAGAGTTTTCAATAGATCTACACTTACCATAGAAGAATCCATGCATGTTAAATTTGAAGAATCTAATGTGGTTGTTGAGAATGTTGTAGAGATTGAACCATTAGGTGAAGACATGGAGAGACTATCCTTGAAGGACTCACCCGCTCAAGAAGAAAAGCAAGATTCAATTGGTGAAGTTCAAGAGGATAAAGAGGAAAGCTCTCTACCGCTTCCTAAAGCTTGGAGATACGCTACAAATCATCCTAAGGAGCTCATCTTGGGTGATACATCTAAAGGAGTCACAACCCGCTCCAAACTCCATGACCTATGTGGTAACTTTGCTTTCATTTCTTATTTTGAACCCAAAGGCATTCTCGAAGCCGAGACGGACCCATATTGGTTGCTTGCCATGCAAGAGGAACTCAATCAATTTGAGCGCAACCAAGTTTGGCACCTTGCTCCTAAACCCCACGATAGACCAATAATTGGTACTAAGTGGATCTTTAGAAACAAGATGGATGAGTCCGGAAATGTCATTAGGAATAAAGCTAGGTTAGTGGCCCAAGGTTACACTCAAGTTGAAGGAATTGACTTTGAGGAGACCTTTGCACCCGTAGCACGGCTTGAAGCCATACGGATGACACTAACTTTTGCATCTTTCAAAAATTTTAAACTTTTTCAAATGGATGTGAAAAGTGAATTTTTGAATGGTTTTATTAATGAAGAAGTTTATGTTTCTCAACCTCCCGGTTTTATTGATCATGTTCATCCCGATTTCGTTTTTAAACTTGATAAAGCTTTATATGGATTGAAACAAGCTCCTAGAGCTTGGTATGAAAGGCTTTCTAGTTTTCTTATTTCAAATGATTTTATTAAAGGCAAAGTAGACACCACTCTATTCACTAAGCATGTTGATAATGATATATTAATTGTGCAAATTTATGTTGATGATATAATTTTTGGTTCTACTAATGAGCTTTTGTGCAAGGATTTTGAAAAGGTAATGCAACTTGAGTTTGAAATGTCTTCAATGGGTGAGCTCAATTTCTTCCTTGGACTCCAAATCAAGCAATTGCAAAACGGGACGTTCATAAGTCAAGCCAAGTACGCAAAGGAACTTGTAAAGAAGTTTGGACTTGAAGGCTCAAAGACTTGCAACACTCCCATGGCAACTACAACCAAGCTTCATAAAGATGACCAAGGTAAAAATGTTGATATTAAATTATATAGAAGCATGATAGGAAGTCTTTTATATTTAACGGCAAGTAGGCCGGATATCATGTTTAGTGTGTGTCTTTGTGCTAGATTTCAATCGTGTCCTAAAGAGTCCCATCTTATTGCGGTAAAACGCATTATTCGTTATATTAAGGGCACTATTGGGATGGGTCTATGGTATCCGAAAACCGGAGATTTCTCAATGACGAGTTATTTGGATGCCGACTTTGCGGGTTGTAGAGTAGATAGAAAGAGTACTAGTGGGACATGTCAATTTCTTGGTAATTGTCTTGTTTCATGGTCCTCTAGGAAACAAAATTCCGTAGCACTCTCAACCGCCGAGGCGGAGTATGTTGCCGCAGGAGCTTGTTGTGCACAAGTCCTTTGGATGAAACATACTCTCCTTGATTTTGATTTGCATTTTGATCATATAAAAATATTTTGTGATAATACTAGTACTATACACATGACTAAGAATGCAAATTAACATAGTAAGACCAAGCACATTGAGATTAGATATCACTTTCTTAGAGATCATTTTGAGAAAGGAGATATAGATATTGATTATGTTTCCACGGATTTACAACTTGCCGATATTTTCACTAAACCACTTGATTTTGCTAGATTTTCGTTTATTTGTGGAGAACTTAATGTTTGTATTATTGATTAAACATGTTTTTCATAACCCTTTTTGATGTATGACAAAAAGGGGGAGAATAAGTTTACATGGGACAAAAATAAGTTCATTTGGTCTTGGTTCCATATGAATTTATATGTTTTGGTTTTATGAGTTTTTGTTATGAGTCTTATGAATTTGAGAACTCTTGTATTTTGTGTTTTATTGGTATTGTTTCAACTTGGTTTCAATTGGCATCAAGAGTATGTTTTTGTGTTTTTAATAAATTCTTGTGTTTTTTTTTATATAGCATAAATATAGCATAATTTGAGGGGGAGTCTTCTCCTCCCCCATATTTTTGTCTATAGCCTATTTGTTTTGTCATCATCAAAAAGGGGGAGATTGTTGGCCCAAGAGGTTACACTCTCTTGTTTTGTGTTTTGATGATGACAAACCAAATTAGAGCTATTTGGTACTAATGAATTTGTTCAAGATAAGTTTCAGGTTTTGTACCATGTTTGGAGACCATTGGATTAGCTTTTGCAAGAACTTCTAAGTTTCACATAGCAAGGAAGGTAAATTGCACAATCAAGGAAGAATCATAGAAGAGAAGGCACAAGCAAGGCATTGGATGGCTCAAAGACTTGAAGATTGCTCAAAGAGTATTTAATCATTGTATTTTTAGTTTTATAGTTTGTTAAAAAATAGTGGATAGGTTTGAAGCTCTATCACACACGTTTTTGCGCACATGTTTATTCCAAAATGTTTTCTTATAATTTATACAAAAACATTTTGTTTACAAGATTTGGCCTACAGATATATATTTGTGTTTTATACAAATCTATGTTCAAAACTATTTTTATCAAAATCAAAATCCCCTTTATTTTCTCTTCAAATCCTGATTTTTGACCTGAGCCAGTCGACCGGCCGGTCGACCGGACCTATGACAGGTTTGGCCGGTCGACCGTCCCAGTCGACCGTGGCTCTGGCTGTGCACGTATCTGTGTGCACGTTGTATCTGTCGACCGACCGGTCGACCGACTGTAAGTAACTTTGCTCTCGGTTAGATTGGGTCGACCGGGCGGTCGACCGCTGGCCTGCAACGGTCAAAAATTTGATCGTGAGGTCGACCGACCGGTCGACCGACAGATCCGTTGAACAGTAAACGGCTATTTTCTGGGGTATTTTAAGTTTTGTCTTTTTGTGTTTAAAATTTGATTTAGGGATATATTTTGAATCTAATATTACTTAATCAGCCTTAAGTTTGTTTTATCTCTTAACCTAACCCTCTTCTATAAATAGGGGTGTTTGGGGAGAGATTCATAACAACAATTTTTGCTAGAAAATTCAAAAAGTTTAAGGCTTTCAAAAGACTTTGTTTCTTGGTTTTTGGGCTGAAATTCTCTCTAATTTCTGAAGTGTTTTTGTGATACTCTCTGATTTAATTTTCTTTTCTTCTTACACACAAGAGCTTCATTCCTACTCAATATTCTCTAAGGACCTTTGTAAGGGAAGAGATTTTTTGAAAGAGAGAGTTTGTGGTCTTTTGACTACCAAGGAAATTACTTGTTCTTGAGATTGTAGGAGTTGGGTACTCCATTATATTTGAGATCTTTGTGATAGTGGAAGTAGCTAGAATCCTTCTGGGGAAGGCGGGGAGTAGAGCTGGGTGCTCGAACCTCGATAACATATCCTTGTGTTTGCGATTGGTTTACATTCTTGCACTCCTTACTCTACTTTGCTTGCTCTTGTTACTTGCTCATCATATTCATTGTCATACTTGCTTGCATTCATCTTGTGATTCTTGATTGGTGATTGTTGTGATTTTAAATTTTTTTTTTTTTGGTCTTTGATTAGCATCATCACCTATTCACCCCCCTCCCCTCTAGGTGATTTTCACTTGCTTCATTTTGTCAATGAAAAATTAGAGAAATATGACATGCTAAGAAAAGATAATAAGAATTTGAAAAAGAATTTGGATTGCATGCATATAGAACATGATTCATTTAAAATAAGATTGCATGCTTAGAAAAAGAAAAGGAAGATTTAAAAAATGAGAATGTTTCCCTTATGTCTAAATTAAATGATCTTTGTGAAGGGAACACGATTTTGAAAGATAAAATTATTTTGGTGGAAACTCAAAAGGAAATTGTTTTTCAAGAAAACAACTCTTTGAAAAAGAAAATTTTTGAAAAGGAAAAGGAAAAAGAAAAAGTTTTTAAAAAGAAGAAAAATGGTTCTTCATCTCATCATGCTTTTCATACCACCACTAATGAGATTAAAGATTTGAAAAATAAAATGGATGGTTTGAGTTCAACTTTGAACTCTTGTGCTTTTAATCATTCTAGGTTGGAGTCAATGTTTTCAAAGAAACAAACTCCACACATTTATGCACATCATAACCATGCATTTGCTTATGTTGCACAACATGATCACACTCCTACACATAAGCATACTAAGGTGTACACTTGTACACATTGTGGCCGCAAAGGCCATTTAGCAAAATTTTATTATGACAAGTTGCATCATTTTAATTTTGCTAATAAAAATGTTTGGGTGCCTTACAACAAGACTAACCCTCAAGGACCCAAGAAAATATGGGTACCAAAACCCCCACCATTTGCTTTTGATGTAGGTGAGGGCTCTCACAAAACGTGAGAGGATCGGTGCCTTGATGGTGGGTGCAATTGAACTAAAAGGACACATATTTGGAGCACCGCTATCAAGGAGGTTTGGTGGGACAACCACCATGTATGGAGCTTTGGAGTTGGTAACAATCTCTAAACTCCTATTTTATTTATGTACATGCTTATTCATTTGTGAAATCATATAGCATGTTCATATTTTAGGTTTTATGCTTCATGTGGTAAAATCTTGTTTAGATGTAGTATTTGTCAAAACTTGGATTTATACATGTACAAGTAGTGAGCCACATTTGATTCATATATGTTTGCACTTCATTGTTCACTTGTACTCACTATATGCACATGTATAGCCTAGTTTTGATGATTCTTCCATTTATACTTGTTTTGCCAATTTTTATGTTTTACTTCATGTATATGTATCTTTTATTCAAATCTAATAAATATACATGTATACCTGTGAGTCTCTTGCCTTCATGCAAATACATTTGATAGACTCTTTTATGTTTGGGATATGTATGTGTATTGTTAGGATTGGATAAATCATACATATGCCTAGAAGTGTAATATTTTTTTTAAAAATAAATTTTCATGTTTTATAAAATGTTATTCATGATTTGAGCTTCAATGTCCATTTTCATGAAAATGCTACTTACATGACTTTTGAACACTCACACTTTATTTATTTTGTCATGACTTTAATTCATGAACACTTTTTGAGCTTTATGGACTATGAGTGCTTGAACTTTTATGTATTTAGTATAATTTATGAAAAACATATGACTTCATGTTTTTGAAGGATCTTTAACTAGTTTTTCAAAAATTATTTTAACTAGTTATTGTTCCTCATTTGGTAGTGATTTTCAATGCTATAATATTTTCAAATCTATTTTTGAAACCCCTACCATCTATGGGAGGATGGATGGGCGATTATGCCTTGTATGCTTCATTGAAAATCTTCTATCTTGAGCATATGAAGGGTGGTAGGTTATGAGATATACACTTGATCTTATTATTATGTCAATTGGTATCATTGGACTCTTTCAATTGGTATCTAAGGGGCCGTTTGTTTCGCGTAAAACTCCGTAATTCGTAAATGACTTACTACCCAGTTACAACTACGGCGTTTGTTTGGACCGTAATTCGTAAAAAACTTACGTAACTCAACTAACACTCACTTGCAACCCAGTTACCACTCACTTACAGCCCAGTTACAGTTAATTTTGTGGTCATACAAATTTGTAATATTTTTTTATATTAATATTAAAATTTTTAACATTTAACTTTTTTAATATTTATTTGTAGTATTAAAACTTTTAAAATCATCAAATAGTTAATTTTGTGGTCAACTTTTTCACTTACGACTTATACATTATGATAACCAAACACCGTAAAGTATAATACACTTTCCCACTTTACAATTTTATATTACCAACCAAACACCGTAAAATTTACATACATGTAACTCATTTACAATTGTAAAAGACTTTACCAATTACAACTACGAATTACGGCCAGTTATGACAACCAAACAGACCCTAAATTGATAATTTTTGTATATACTCATACTTTGTTTTCTTATATATGTATGTATCAATGTCAATTGGTATACTCATTTCATACATATATATGAGTTTCATGTGCTTAACTTTCAATTGGTTCACACTTTTAAAAGCTCAATGTTTATGATGAAAAATAAAAATTTTGGATCATTATGTTTACCATTGATATCAAAATGCTTCAACTTCATATTTGTTAAATTTCAATTGGTATCAATATGATAATGATTATTTTCAATTTGATATCTTAAAAATTTGATTGTTTTACAAGAGCTCTGATACCTTTAAAAAAAAAAATTTGTTTAAGAAAAATTAAAAAAATGTTTTGGTATGTATTTCCTATATGCAAGGAGAGCTTAACATCTCTTCTACATATAGATTCATGTTGAGTATATTATAAATTGAGGAGCTTGACAACTCTTCTTTATATGATATACGTGTGTAGGGGGAGCTTCACATCTCCTCTTATGCATTACATAATATGTGTTATGTGAGTTAGGGCTTGTCATCCCTTCTTCATGTAATGTAATATGTGTAGGGAAGCTAACTTAGCGTCTTCCTCTTCATGAATGTATATCGCATATAAATCTTTATTGATTGATTTGTTTAACCCCTTCTTGATCTGTTTGTTTTTGACAAAAAGGGGGAGAAAATTTGTTTTGATTTGATTTTACTTTGAACCCTTTGTTGATGAGTGACAAAAAGGGGGAGAAGTATTTGAGTTTATATGCATGTTTTCATTGCTTAAGGGGGAGAAGTATTTGTCTTCCTTGTTGTTTATGCATATATGTTTTGTATTGCAAATAGGAGAAAAAGATTTTGATTTATGCTTGTTGCATGTTTTATCTCCATACTTGCATACATATTCATGTGCCTCATTGCCAAATCTATTATTTATTTGGTATGCATGAGTTAAGGGGGAGCTTCTTTGAAGCTTTACTTTAATCCATGCATATATAACTCCATGAGTTTTGTCATCATCAAAAAGGGGAGATTGTTGGCCCAAAGGCCTATCACCCTAGTTTTGATGATGATCAACTCATAAAGTTATGTTTACTAATGTTCTTGTGTTTAATTAGTGACAGATTCATTATCAAGATCTTAGTAGGTGCATAGCTCAACAAAGGATAAAATGTCAAGATTTGGAGCTAGCACGGTGTGATCCAAGGAGCTTTTGGATCTAACTTGGACCAAGTCAAGAAGATGAGAAGCCTTCAAGTGAAGACTTCAAGAAGATGAAGACTTGTGTCTAGGTATAAGATTTTGTTTTTGTTTTAGTTAAAATTGTAAAGGATAGATAGTTGGTGGATTGCTCAAGTATACCATGCACACACACTCTTGATTTAGTTTGTTTTAGAAAAGAATTTTAACCAAAAACCAAAATAGTATTTCAAGTGATTTTTTTGGTATTTCTCATATACATATCTTTAAACCAAAACCAAGTTTAGAGCTTTATGACAAAAACATAGATATTTCATTATGATTGTGTAGTGGATCATATCCATACACACTATGCCTTAAAAGTATATCTTGTTTTTGTATTTGAAGATGTTTTAGAAAAACAAAGTTTAGAAAACATGTTTTGAAAAAACAGTTTTTATCATGAGCCAAATATTTCCAAGTTACAAAAATAGTCCAATCTTTTATAACATGCCTTGATTTTGTGCAAGCATGTTTGTATATCAAAGTATATTGGTTAAACTATTTTTGTAGATTTTTATGTATTTTATGGGATTTTATTTGAGCCAAAAAGACCAACTTTTTAATCCCAGAAAATTGTTTCAGTTTCAGATAAGTCGACTTGCTCCCTATATAGTCGACTAATCCTGAAGTCGGCTGACCGGACCGGTCGACCGACGTGCACAAACGTGCACGCCTTTATGTACTGGAGGACGGCCGACCGTGCCGGTCGACCGCTCCAGAGAGCAGAGCTCTCTGGAAAGTTCGGCCGACCGTACGGGTCGACCGACAGAGAGTTAGACTCTCAGCTCCAGTGGGTCGGTCGACCCAGGCGGTCGATCGTGGCTCCAACGGTTTGATTTCTGACCGTTGGCGGTCGACCGCACGGGTCGACCGGCAGTTCTCACAAAGCCCCAACGGCTAGTTTTTGACAGCCTATATATTTGGGGGTTTGTGGACTGTTTTCAACAAGATTTGGAGAAGTTTTTAGAGCCAGTTTTACCCACTCTTTTCAGAAGTTTTTCTCCACAAATTTAGAGCCAATACTTCCAATTAAAAGGAGAGTTTTTATCAAGAGTGTTTTAAGTGATTCTTTGAGTTTTCCTCCACCACTCTCATCCTTATTTTTCTCACACCACACTTGAGCTATCCATTGATTATTCATCCTATAGGTGTGTTGTAGTGAGATTGTTTTTAGGTGATCAAAGTGTTGTGATCACCAAAGTTCTACTTTGTTACTTTGAGGAGGCGGACGTGTGTGTCCGCGTTGTTTTGAGTTCGAGTGCGAACTCGGTTGTTTTGAGGTGCGGCCTCGGCGAGCCGGTGGGCTTGCGGTGTGTACGGGACTAGGGAGTCGAGGGCTTGTAGGTGTTGCGGCATCGAGGAGAGCTCCATTGGGATCTTGCATAGTGGAAATCCTTCGTATGTCGAAGGCGGGGATGTAGAGCAAGTGTGCTCGAACCTCGAAACATACCCTTGTGTTTGCGATTGCTCACTCTCTCTCTCTCTTTGTCTCTTTTATATCTTGCATTCAATTATTGTCTATTTTTATATGCATGATATACTTGTGTGCTTAAATTGATATACTTGCTTGGGTTTGTTTGCTAACACTTGTATTCAACCAAGAGAGCCAACGCGGCACCTCAACCCATTCAAGGGGAATCTAGAGGAGTTTGTCCAGAGCCCTTCACGGGGAATTCGGCAACACTCTTTGGTTATACGTGGTGTTTAGTGTAAAAGTTTTTATTAGGTCATAATTGTTTTTAGCTTCCGCATTATTTGCATCATTTGGCTTTTAGTGACCATTAGATTAGCCATCACCTATTCACCCCCCCTCTAGGTGAACCCTTCAAGGCTGACAGGGCCGGACCTGCCGCCATCTTGTTGATGTTTGTCCACTCGGATGCCCCAACTGATGATGGTGGCGACCAGTGTTGGGCATTGGTTCAGACAAACTGCAAATTCGAACCGAATTGAACCGATTGATTCGGTGTGATTTGAGAGGATATTTGGTTCAGCTCGGTTCTAAATTTTTTTTATTTCAGTAAATAGAACCAAACATACTCCTCTCTCCCCTACCCAATCTCTCTTCCTCTTAATCTCTCTCCATGTCTTCCTCTCAATCTCTCTCCCCCTCAATCCCTCATCCGCTCTCCCTCTCAATCTCTCTTCCTCTCTCTTAGAATCAATCCAAACCCTCCCCCTCACCCACTCGTCGACCTCCCCCATCGGCCCTTCCCCTTCCTACTCGTGTTCCCAGCCTCCCCCATCCACCGACCTCCTTCGATCCCCCCGCCCTTCCCTCCTCTCCCGCCCCGACCTCTCCTGTCGTGCATCACTATCCAAAATATGGTATACAAGTACGTAATGATGGCCAGCAAATGCTCACAAAGAGTGAAGTCCCTTCCGTGAATACCTTATGTTGTATATTTGGAGCCAAATTCTTGCACACATGTACAAAAGACAACCAAATATTACATTATCACATATAAGGAATGCATCTTTCCATCAAACATCTGGATATATAACTGTCAAGGTACATGATAAAATACAAAAGTGTTATGTCATCGAGTTGTCATAACAAAACAAAATACCAAAATACCACAAAGGACAGGGACCTTGGTACTCACGCCTGATTATCTCCCTCGGTCCCCTCGTACAGTAGCTCGACGGTCTCCTCAAGCTTAGGTGTCAAAAAATCAGGGTTCGTCGGAACCGGACCATCAAATACATACAGAAAAGGAAGGAACAACAAGAATAAGAGTATGATAATATAGTAACAGTACAAGTAGGGCATTAGAATAAAAGAACAATGTATTAACGAGAACTGAAAGATGTAACACTAGTAGGAATAAACTGAACAATAAATCATGTACAATAAGTGCATACGTGTTGTGACAAGAATATAATGAACATGAAGTATCCTGGACAAGTGGATGTCGTGTAACATAATCACAAGATCATGTCAAAATCACAAGTTAAAGTCACATGGCAATTCCATTGAATGTCATGTAGTCAAAGCAATGCATGTCACAAGTAATAATCCTAAGTTTAACATGTTTTATTATCCTAACTAATGTAGCCATCTTGTGCCCCATCTCATAGGATATCTACATATCAAATAAGTGATGCATTTGTGGATTCTGGGTAGCAGGGAGAAAATAGTTTGGGGTACTTAGGTATGCTAGAAATAATAATAATAAGTGCATACATGAATCACAAGATCACGAGAACGCAAAATCACATGTGGCATTCAAACCCATGAAGGGTCAACCTTCCAAGCACGCTTTCCTAATCCCCTGCTATTATTCTCCCCAAGTAACCCGGCCTGGTTGATTTTATTAGACAAATATAATATGGTATGTGTGAGAACAAGATAGTAACTGTGAGATCCGGGTCAGGTAATGGTACAAGTGTAAATAACTTGTTTTGTTAACTAATAGTGCTCAGTGTGACAAGTGGCATGAGTCTTGTGATGAGTACAACACCTGGAGCAAAGATAGTTTACTTGTCTAGTAATTATTTCATTGAAATTATTGCTAGAATATTTATAAATATCTTTAACGATCTTTATCATTTATTTATCATTAACCTATAAGTAATTCAACAATTATTTTATTAGGACGCACGCATATCTTATGATGCATATGACCAAGGGAAAGTATCAGAAATCGAGAACTAATAGTCAATAGGAGTACAAGGAGGAGGGTATGTGTCCACTTACTTGATATCGCTAGGGTCCGGTTGTCCCTTAACAGCAACTGGTACTGGATCGGTTTCACGGTCTAAATAATTAAACAGTTGACATTAGTCATTGTAGGCTGTCTAAAAATCATTAAAGACAAGTCGTCAAAAGCAGAGTCCCAAACTCCAGACGCAGGGCTAATCTCAGCCAGCACTGCAGCACCAAGGCGCGTGGGTCGACACCCGCGTCTCAGCCAACACTGCAGCACCAAGGCGCGTGGGTCGAAACTCGCGTCTCAGCAGCACCAAGGCGCTTGGGTCGAAACCCGCGTCTCAGCCAACACTGCAGCACCAAGGCGCGTGGGTCGAAACCTGCGTCTCAGCAGCACCAAGGCGCGTGGGTCAAAACCCGCGTCTCAGCAGCACCAAGGCGCATGGGTCGAAACCCGCGTCTCAGTTGTAACCGTCCTGGTTATAGGGTCAACACGGCCCACATAACGGGGAAAGTTAACCCCCATTATGGAGTGTTTTTAGGAGGCACGTACGCCCCTGAAACCTCTATAAATAGCCCCGTTGCTATGGAGAAAGGGTCGGATTTTTTTTAGAGAGATCAGAAAAGAGCTTGACTTAAGAGCTTCTACAGAGAAGGAAAGAGAGTCCAACTCTTCAACTAACTTGCTGCGTACAAGTTAATCTTTGCCTACAATCACTTTGAGATTTTGGTCGACAGAGCTGTGTTACTCCGTCCGCCAACCGAAGAGAAGACCCCCAGAAGTTCCTGACGTTCACCCGGTCAACGAAAAACAAGATTCACTTTCCACCGCCACTTGAAGAACCCAGCACTAAACAAAGGGAAGATTCAAGACTCAACATCTTCCCTCCCTTGTAGTCGGAGCATTAGTCCGTTGTAATCTTTCAACTGATTTAAGGAAACTTTACACCGAATTTTTCTACTCCGTACCAAACAAGAGATGGCGACTCCGCTGGGGACTACTTTCGTTACTGACGAACAGGTTGTGGCGCAAGGTGACGTCCTCTACAAGGGGAAAACGGTCGAATCGCTCGTCGTCGAATTCGACCAGGCAAAGTATGAAGAGTTCCTCTCTTCCGGCACCAAGAGCCCAAAGGCCCGCGCCTACCTACAGGGTCTCTACGGGGACTTACCCTGAAGTCCGCTCTGAGCCTCTCTCAGAGGCAGCTACTGTGAGGGATGTTGTGGCCAATCACGCCAGGCGTGACACACGCGCCAACGTCTCTCAAGAGACCCACGTGGTCAAATTCTCTGGTGTCCAGCCAATCCACCCTCTTCCTCAGCACCAGGTCGTCGTTGGTTTCTCTCAACCCCCACGACGTACCCGGAATGCTGAACGCCGAAAGAGGAGGCGTGCGCGTCAACTGCAAGCTGGAACAACTGACCATCCAACTGAGGCAGGACGCAAGGTTCAAACCGGCGTCTCTGCTACACCACATCCGGCACGCGAAATCCGCGTTTGGCAACCCAAACGTGAGATTCACCAAGTTGGCCCCTCTGAAGCCCCACTCCCCAGGCGCCAAGGTGAAGCTTGCGCGCCTCGTCGAGTACAAGAGGCACGCTCCTCTAGGCATGGGGCCCAGCTGCACTGCATCTCTCAAGCGTCTCTGTCCCGACGCAACAACCAGCAGCGCGATAGTCGCGTCTCTTCTCAGTAGAGACGTCAGACGCGCATCCTGAAGCCACGACGCGAGAACCGCGTCTCTGAATCACGCGTCCTGGCTGTACGCAGCAAGGATGCCTCCCGCCCTCGACATTGCGAGGCTAATCTCTTTGATCCTCCTCCCACGGATCTGAGAGATTATTTGATAAAGAAAAGAAATGCTAATCAAATAACTTCATCATGTTGCTGCCAACGGCTTATCACGATGCTTTCTAAGTGCCGTTGCAGTTCAGGTGCAAACTAGCAGTCTTTAGTTAGACAGCTGACCCTGATTCCCCGATCAGCTAAGAGAAGTCGTTCCTACAGGAGGAGGATTTTCTCTGACACTGAATATCCAGAGCTCACTGCAAACATGGCGAGCAGGAGCAGAGGAAAACAACCTGCAGTCAGTTCCGATGATGAATCTGACACAGAACCGGTAGGAGTGTACCGACACACTCGCACCCGAACCAGAGCAATTCTCCCAATTGACTACAATGCTCTAGCCAGGGGCATTGAGGTGAATGACTCGCATTCCGCTATTGCAGAGTCACAGGCTTCAAACTCTTCTATAGAGAAAGAGGCCTTTATATACATGACCAGCACTCCTGAGGAGACCGCCAGGCGCTTGGAACAGCAAGCCCAGGTCCAGAAGGAACAATTCGAGATGATTCGTGCTCAGCAAGAATCTATCGACTCCCTCAAGCAGATGCTCGCACAGTTGCTTGAAGACAAGAAGAAATCAACTAACAAAGCCTCCTCTAAGAAGTCTAAAGGCAAACGAAAAGAGGGAGAAAGCTCATCTTCTGTACACGTAGAGGAGGAAGAGCAACTTACTTCTGGTTCGTCTAAATCCTCGTCGCAGGAAAAGGACGACCGAGTCCAGGGAAAGGTTCATTCTAAAAGAATGAAACAGTTGGAGCAACGTCTTGAGGCCCTTACCAACCGGAAAGGCCTCCAAGAAGCAGGAGTGGTCCGGCCATATCCGGCCGAGTGGGACCTAGTTCCATACCCGCCCAAGTTCAAGGCTCCAACCCTCCAAGCATTTGATGGGAAAGGTTCACCGAACCAACATATCTACTACTTTAAATCCCAAACAGGGAATGTGGTAGATAATGATGCCATTCTGGCACGCTTGTTCATCGGCACCCTAAAAGGGCTTGCCTTTGAATGGTTCATGAAGCTCCCAGAGGCTTCCATCAAGAATTGGGGCGACTTGGAGAAACTCTTCTTAACACGCTTCTTTGAAGATGACTCGGAGGTCAACATGCCTACCCTTTTAGCCACCAAGCAGTGAAAGGGAGAGTCCGTTAAGTCTTTCGTAGAAAGATTTCGGAACATAGCACTCCGATGTCCAAGTGGTATGACCCAGGTCACCCTGGTGGAAACATGCCACCACAATCTCCAAATTTCGCTCCTTGCCCAAATAGGAGTTGCCGAAAGCCGCACCTGGAAGCAGTTGATCTAACAAGATGAACAGGCTGAAGAAATCATCGCTCGGGTCAGGGCAGAAGAAAACAAACTCAGACCTGAAAGGTCAATGAGGCGTGCGCCAGACACATCCCTCCAAGCCAAACGGAAGGATAACTTGGCAGCAGAGACCAAATCCCCTGTCAAACCTCAACCGGTCAAGGGAAGTGGCTCTTCAAGCCAACCACGTGCCAACAAGCAGTATTCCTTCAAGGATGAACATGTCGACTCGCTCTTCAAACTACTCAACAAGAGCAACCGACTGAAGCTTACTGAAGCTAGGCGCCCTGAAGAAGTCGGTAAAACCGATAATCCCAACTACTGCATGTATCACAGGATGTTGGGACACCCCACCAAGAGCTGTTATGTCTTCAAGGACATCCTTCAGGCTCTGATTGACGCGGAGGTATTAAAACTCCGTCCAGAGCAGAAGAAGGTGGCGGCCAATATGACCTCATTCCTCCAGTTTGGAAGGCAACCTCCAACACCCTCTGAGTAGTCCCTGTCCCAAGAGGAGAGCTGAGAATGGTCAACACAGACCCTCACCAACAACAAGAGAAGGGCCTGGTACCCGTTTCCACACCTCAGGGAGAAGTCATGTGGGTTCATCCCGACCTTGTGGATGGCCAGCAATGAACCACTGTGACCAGCAGAAAGTCCAAAGGTAAAGCTAAGGCTTCATCCTGTAATGTGGTATGTGCCTCTTCTCGGGAAGTGGAGACTGATGTTCCCTCACTGACCGATTCAGAAGAGGAGACGATAGCTCTAGCCACAGAACCCAGTCAACTGGTAGCGGAAACCCGTTCAGGGCAGTCATATTTGAAAAAGTATGGCGAAATGGCGGTAACTCCTCCAAAACCCGCTGCAGAGTCAGCCAAGTCCTCCACAAAGCAGCCCGTGGAGAAACAAAAAGAGCTTCGGTTTTCCAGAGTTCTTTCGAAAGACATAGCGGAAGGATCCACAGCACCTTATCGCTTTGATGTCCTGACTCAACTGGCCAACATCCCGGCCCGGATTACTCTTTATGAGCTTCTTAGGCTATCGAAGTCAACCAGAGAAGCTCTGCAAAAGGCCCTAGCTAATGCTGAGGTATTCATGACCCAGGTACCAATCGGACCAAAGGATGAAGATGTAGAGGATTGCCTCCATACCTCCCAAAATGTTCCCTGCACCACCTTCACGGCAAATGATATGCAAGTCAAAGGGAAACATGATCGACCCCTTTACTTGGCAGGGTATATTGGATCATCTGAGGTGAACTGCATTCAGGTAGATCCCGGGTCCGCATTGAGCATTATGCCTCACCGAGTCATGCAACATCTCGGGATTCCTATTCACCGTCTGAGCGCCACCCAGACTACTATTTATGGGTTCAATGCCAATAGTACCCGTCCAATGGAGAAGGTCAAGCTCAAATGCCAGATTGGGGACCTAAGGTGGGAGGTGACATGCTACGTGATAGATGCTGACACCTCCTACAATTTGCTGTTGGGACGACCATGGATTCATCGCAATTCTATCATTCCCTCTACTCTCCACCAAGTCATGAAATACATCGACGGGAGTGGAAAGGTGCGAACGTTGATTGTCGAAAGGCATCCGTTCAAGGGAGTTGAGAATTATTTCACAGATTCTCTCCTATATCGGGAATATGTGGAAACAGATGAAATCCCGCAACCAGAGGAGCCCGACTCAGGTAATGAAGCCGACACCGAGCCGGAAAAAGAGGAGTGCATGTGGGAACTAGATCCACTTGTAATGGGCATTAATAAGCCCGATGTTGATAATACCACCGATGATGTATGTGGATGGTATATTAATGAAGACTTAGATCTGGCGTATTTCTCTGTGTTTGCTTCTGATTCAGTGCCGTCAGACACTAGTACCGAAGTGGATGACGATCTCTGGTCGGCAATAGATGCTTTGACATCATTGCATGTACCAGTGAAGTCGTCCTTCGAAACGCACCAAGATGCCGGCGATGCGCAAGAATCAATATTCATGGTTCTAGCGAGACGAAAAGGCCAAAGACCAATTCTTTTCGGACGAATTGAATCCGAACCAATGACCCGTGAAGAATCAGAAGGCGAACAGGAATCCCCTCAGTTCGGTCATTATGAGCCAAAGGCACTCAGAATGATGAAAAACATGGGGTATGATCTGACAAGCGGACCAGGGTTGAATTTCGGCAAAGGAAGGAGAACGCTACTCCGATCTTTTGTGCCGAAAGGGAAAACCCCTGATTATTATCATCGGACTCACAGGGGGTTAGGCTATGTGTCAACTCCGATCCCATCAGCCTCTGACTCTGAAGAGACATTGGGCCATGATTGCTCATCGGGCACGTCCTCGTGGGAATCAGATGCTAGTGTCGGCAACATCTTCAGGGAACTTTCAGTGAATATGGTTTCAACAAGCCACCTGGAAGACGGAGATGAAGAAATGATCCAATCCGATACAGATCCTTGGATCAAACACTTAAACAATCTTTGGGATACCCGCTTCGAATAGCGTGAGCCACCCACAGAAGATAAGGTTGTTCAGATCAATCTAGGAGATGAGGCTAATCCTAAGCCTATCTTCATAAGCGAAGGCCTGTCACCTTTGGAGAAAAAGGGTCTAATATCTCTTGTGCAAGAATATATATACGTCTTCGCCTGGAATTATGAAGACATGCCTGGACTAGATCCTCGAGTGGCTATACACCGCCTCAACATTAATACGGACATAAAGCCCGTCAAATAACAACAGCGACGGTTCCGTCCAGAAATAATGGAGGCAATTCAATCAGAAGTCAGAAAGCTTATAGACTCTGGCTTCATTAGGGAAGAACAACATCCTGATTGGGTAGCCAACATCGTCCCCGTTGCTAAAAATAACGGAAAGATCCGAATCTGCATTAATTTTCGTGATCTAAACGAGGCCTGTCCCAAGGATGAATTCCTACTGCTAATCACAGATGTCATGATTGACAACACGTGTGGATTCGAGCGAATGTCCTTCATGGATGATTCTCAGGATATAATCAAATCAAAATGTATCCTGATGATGAAAAGCATACCTCTTTCAGGACACCACTGGGGGTATACTATTACACCGTCATGCCCTTCGGACTGAAGAATGCAGGGGCAACATATCAAAGGGCCATGAATGCCATTTTCCATCAGCATATGCGTAAAACGGTGGAATGTTATGTTGACGACATCACAGTAAAAAACCGCGCTAAAGGTGATCATTTAACTGATTTAAAGGTTGTCTTCGACATCATGCGGGCCCATCAATTGAAGATGAACCCCACCAAGTCCTTCCTGGGGGTGGCCAGTGGCAAGTTCCTAGGGTTTGTAGTGACTTCTACAGGAATTCATTTGGACCCAGAAAAGGTTCGCGCTATCCAGGAGATGCAACCTCTGAGAAATCTCAAAGAGCTCAGGGGATTGCAAGGACGATTGGCATACATCCGAAGGTTTATCTCAAATCTCTCCGAAAGATGCCAACCCTTCACCAAATTAATGAAGAAGGGTGTTTCGTTTATTTGGGATAATGCTTGCCAACAAGCATTTGAGGAAATTAAATAATACCTCACACGACCACCAGTCCTTGCAGCTCCGGTATCCGGAAAACCTTTCCTGATCTACGTCCGAGCGATGGATCATTCTTTAGGAGCTCTGCTAGCTCAGAATGATGATCAAGGACGAGAGCAAGCAATCTACTATTTGAGTAGAACAATGATCGGAGCCGAACATCGGTACAACCCGATCGAGAAGGAATGTTTGGCATTGGTGTTTGCTATTCAGAAAATGTGACACTATGTGGTAGGCCAGACAATAAACGTCATATCAAAAGTCAACCCCTTGCGGTTACTCATGACAAAGCCTTCATCGTTAAATGGCCGATTGGCAAAATGGGCCATATTGCTATCCCAATATGAAATGCACTTTTACCACGAAAAGCTGTGAAGGGACAAGCGGTGGCAGATTTCCTAGCTGCTCTCCAGATCCGAGGGCAGCCAAACTTTACGAGGATCTCCCAGATGAGATCGCTGAAGCCTGCCAGACTCAGACATCTTTTGAAGGTCAAGTATGGCGACTTTTCTTTGACGGTGCATTGAGAACAAGCCGAAAAGGACATATAGTGGTAGGAGTAGGAGTAGTACTCGTCTCCCCACAGAACTATGTGATTCCTCGAGCTGTCTCATTAACCGAGCCTTGTTCCAACAATGTAGTGGAGTACAATGCTCTTTTGATTGGGATGCAACTCGCCGATGAGATTGGTGTTAAAAATCTCGAGGCATATGGTGACTCTAAACTCATCGTCAGCCAAGTTCGCGGGGAGTACGAAGTCAGACATGAAGACCTAGTACCCTATTACAACGCAACTGTCTACATGGCCGAGAAGTTCACCAACTTTTACATTGACCATGTACCACGCAAGCAAAATGCGCATGCAGATGCACTGGCGTCTCTTGCCGCCTCTTTAGCTCTTCCAGCTGGAGCAGTAGAGAAAATATTTGTCCACAGCCATGACCTGTATTGCCCGAGCTTGCTCTTAAGGACTACCAGGAGTCAACAGGAGATTGTCGAGGCAAAGAAGTTCTCGAGTCGTCAGCCAGTCCAGAGCCTAGAGACTGGCGATTCCCTTATATTGATTATGTCTTGTATGGCATCCTGCCTGAGGACACCAAAGAAGCGGCTGCCATTCGAAGGAAAGCCCCCAAATTCTACTATAATGCGATTACGCGAACATTGTATCGTCGATCGCATGACGGGATCTTGCTCCGCTGCCTTTCACAAAAGGAGGCACAGGAAGTATTGAAAGAAACCCATGACGGCATGTGTGGAGCCCATCAACCTGGCCCAAAACTTACATACCGACTCCAAAGGTTGGGATATTATTGGCCCAAGATGATTGCTGATGCCATCACTTATGCCAAAAGATGTCACGCCTGCCAAGTGCATGGCGATTTCATCCATCAAGCGCCGGGGTATCTTCACCCTACGACCTCTACCTAGCCATTTGAAATGTGGGGGATGGATGTAGTTGGCCCTATCAGCCCTCCATCATCAAAAGGACATCGGTTCATTTTGGCCATAACCGATTACTTCTCCAAATGGGCTGAGGCCATCCCTTTGAAGGAGGTGAAGTCATCCGACGTGATCAAATTCGTCAAACATCACGTCATTTACCGTTTTGGGGTACCTCGGCGAATTGTCCATGACAATGGACCCCAGTTCATCAGTCAGGTTTTTCAGAGGTTCTGCGCTAAGTTCAGAATCCAGAGTGTGTCCTCAATGGCATACTACCCCGCCGCTAATGGTCTCGCAGAAGCTTTCAACAAGACCATCGGCAAACTTCTCAAGAAATTCGTCTCGAAAAGTCAACGTGACTGGGACGACAGGCTAGGTGAATGCTTATGGGCCTATCGCACAACTGTGCGAACCCCAACTAAAGCTACGCCATTCTCTTTGGTATACGGATGTGAAGCCGTGCTTCCACTGGAAATCCAAATTCCGTCTCTACGCATCGCCTTGACAGCGGAGATGACGAAAGAGGAGAAGCATCGACAGCGACTCCAAGAGTTGGAGGCCTTAGATGATAAACGTCTGCAGGCCCAACAACAAATCGAGCTCTACCAAGCTCGGATTACCAGAGCCTTCAACAAGAAAGTTAAAATACGCACTTTCAAGAAAGGCGATCTTGTCTTAGCTGTCAGAAGACCTATGGTGATGACACATAAGACAAAAGGAAAATTTCAGCCCAAATGGGAAGGACCATTTGTAGTAGAGTCAGTTTACTCAAATGGATCATATCGCCTCATAACCTCAAATGGCGATACACTCATGATGCCGATCAATGGCAGATTCTTGAAGAAGTACTATCCTTAATAGTACTCCTCCTCTGATCAAGTTAAAAGTACACCCTGATCAAAACAAGAAGAGCTTCTTCATTAACATCCGACGCCTCTGACGGCTAAGGATAGAGGAAAATGTTAGCTTCTAAGCCCAACATAAGTCTTCGACAACTCATCATATTGAGGGGAATAGCATGGCTAGCCCAACTCAAACGGTAGTTGATAAAGGCACCTCAAATCCGTTGACAGCTGAGGGTTTGCTAAAAACCCTAGGTTCTAATGTTCCCATCTTCATTAACATCCGACGCCTCCGACGGCTAAGGATAGAGGAAAATGTTAGCTTCTAAGCCCAACATAAGTCTTCGACAACTCATCATGTTGAGGGAATAGCATGGCTAGCCCAACTCAAACGGTAGTTGATAAAGGCACCTCAAATCCATTGACAGCTGAGGGTTTGCTAAAAATCCTGGGTTATAATGTTCTCATCTTCATTAACATCCGACGCCTCCAACGGCTAAGGATAGAGGAAAATGTTGGCTTTTAAGCCCAACATAAATCTTCGACAACTCATCATGCTGAGGGGAATAGCATGGCTAGCCCAACTCAAACGGTAGTTGGTAAAGGCACCTCAAATCCGTTGATAGCTGAGGGTTTGCTAAAAATCCTAAGTGGATGTAGTTCCACTCTTTCCTCTAAAAAAAAAAAAATCCCTTACCAATTCTCATCTACAGAATGGTAGGTCTACAAAATACAATCATTGCTACGTTAAAACTATACCTCTGGTAATGAAAATTTTCAATACTCCTTATCGAGTATAAACTTTGCTTGTCAACTCTATATGGAGTAGCAAACCTTCAAATTTGCTAAGTTAACACTATACCTCTGGCTCTTCAAACTTCACTTGTCAATTCTCATCAATAGAATGACAGGTCCTCAAATTGCTCGTATCGCACACCAATTTTTGTCAAGTTAATACCACACCTCTGACAAATTACTGTTAAGTTAATATTACACCTCTAACAGTAATCAAGTTGCTGCCAAGTTCAATGTTAAACCTCTGACAGCCATTTTTCCCTCAGACTTCCATATCGAAGCTGAAATGAACGATGCTAAGTTTAATACTACACCTCTAGCGTCCAAGTCATTGCTAAGTTTAACAATACACTTAAGGCCATGACTTTCCCTCGGGCTTCCTTGTTAAAGTCGAGATGACCAATGCCAAGTTCAAAATTACACCTCTAGCATTACCCTCATTGCCAAGTTAAACATCACACCTATGACAGTGACACTTTCAGTTTTCCTAAATGAAAGCTGAAATGCTTCTGAGTCAAGTTAATATCACACCTCTGACTCACATTCTTATCAAGTTAACATCACACTTCTGACAAGACGATCTTCAACCCGTTAAGTTAATATCACACCTCTAACGGTAAAAACTTTCCTAGATCCCCCGTGAATCTAGTCTCACTTGTGATTCTCCTCAACAGAACAACAAGTCTACCTAAAAATATTGTTAGGTTAACATTACACCGTTAACAGTGTTTTCATTAACTCCCCAGCTAATCTTAATCAAGTTAATCCTAAACCTCTGATAAAGGCTCATCTTCCCTGGGGGTACAAATTCCACTTGTCACTTTCCTTTATAGAGTGACAGGTCCACAAAATTATCTTATCTCTGTCAAGTTAATATCACACCTTTGACAACATTGTTGAGTTCCTGAAATAGGATCTCTCTCCACAAAATGTGACTCGTTAAGATTATCATCATAGTTTTGACAAGTCAAAGACTCTTCGCTTCTATTCGTCTGACTAAAAAAAAAGAGAAAAGTTCAAGACAATAGGAGACAAAAAGAAAAGTGTCACTTTTATTTATATCCAGTCATATGAAAGTGAAACAAAACGCTCTCTTATTCAATAAGATTGAGTGTTACAGATAAAGGAGTACAAAGAAGTCCCTCTCTCTCTCAAAGGTTGCACTCATTCCTTGAAGCTGCTCACAACTCCAAGTACAAGATGTTTGGAAGGGCGCCAAAGTAGGATTGAACACTGTGGCGACGATCGGAAGCTGATTGCATCACGATGCATGATGTAAACATTGAAAGAGCCCATTGTTGACCAAGAACAATGGTGTTTTTGAGGTCGAAAGGCAGCAGAATCTTCTGATTCCACCTGACCATCCGAAGCGGCGGGGTATGATCCTTCGTTAATGAACATCTCCATAACCAGAAAGTCATCCAATGAGCATGGAGTTTTCATCGATGTCACTTCTGGGGTAGGTGAAGGGAGAATCCAAGAACATACCCACCACTATATCCCCCGCCATACTCACTCTGACCATGCCATGCCAAGAAGCATAACCGGTGCATTGAATCCAAAGAGATCTTGGCGAGGGTCCGATCCCCGTCTCCCAAAGACAGGAGCCATGACTTCTTCTCCAGTGGTCGACCATCGAACAGGTTCGCTGGCCGATATATTCTCCCAAGGGCCCAGCGAATATGAAAAAGGATGATTAAGCCTACCTGCAAAAAAGAAAAAGTTAGGAGATCTGAAACTTAGTATATTTCAACAAGAAAGACTGAGTGACAGACGCAGCTATTGCGGAAAGCTTCAGACGCAGGAATGACCCGCGCAGTGAACCAAACTTTTGCGGCGGCAAAAACAGACATGATCAAAGCTGTGATACACACAGAATTCAAAGGCAGTCTGGTTTTGCATCCGCGTCTAAGGTATGGGGCGCGAAAAGAATCAGACGCGAAAATTGTCGTCTCCCTGTTCGACGAACAGGGGTTGCAAAATTCAGGCCTGAAACTTTCGACCTAGGTTGAAATTCTTCTAAGTCTACATCCTCAGAAGCAAGCTCTGTATGGAAAGCTCACAGTCCAGGTGCAAGAGTCCATTATGCTCGTGTCCAGAGAATCCCGGGTCAGAGTTTTTCTCAACGGCTCAACTCAAAAAAAAATGGGCGCACCAGCCGGACTTCAGAAGAAGGTCAAGAAGATGAATCTCTTTAAGAGATAGCAAAACTACAACCCAGTGAGGGCTGAAAATTTTATGGCAGACCAGGAAGTCATACCCGCAGCAACCCCCATTAAGGGTTGAACTTTCCGCATCAAGGCGCGGACATAAAGGGTGCTCAAAGAGATGCTCTTTGATCTTGAAATCACTTGACAGTGATAATCTTCTGGGGAGATTATGCAGAAGCATGAAAGCTCCGGGTCATCATCGTCCATGGAGGCAAACCCCAGGTAAAGTCCTTGAAGGGAGGAGGTGGAATCGCTCAGAGCATTCGCCCTCAAAGGAAAAACAGTCCAAGTAATAGACTGCTGAAAGGAGAAGCTGAGCCCTATTTATAGGCAAACCACAAAGCCTGTAATTAATGACTCGCTAATCAGAACCATCGGCTTTAATTCCTGCACGACTGTCAAAGCCCAATGGAGGGCTGACACGTGGATCGTCGCTTCGGGAAGCAACGAAGACGCGAGTCTCCAACCGCCAGCGCCGATTTGGCATTTAAAGGCATTAGTGCCTAAACCCAATGAAGGGCTGACGCGTGGACTGCCGCTTTGGGAAAACATCGGATGACGCGAGTCCCCAATCGTCAACGTCGATTTGACATTTAAAGATCTAACAAATCTTTATGATAGGCTGCATGTAACGCCTGGGAAGTTGCACCAAACGCAGACCCGAGAGCCGCGTCCAGGAACTTGTGTCCCTTTGTGAATACGAAGGCGGCGTCCTTTTTATTCCAGTTAATGATGACCGCGTCTCTCGGAGCAGTTCAGAGCTGCGTCCCCTTAGCAAAGAGGGACCCATTCTGGGGGTCGCGCTTGGAAATCACATAAAAGTGGAAAGCTGCGTCCTGAGACTTGTGTCCTCAACGGAGAAGGCCTATGGCATTCACAAGTATCTTGGGGCTGCGTCTACATGGCGAGATGATAATGGTGTTCCTATCATAAACTCAATATAATTTGAGTTTGCACCAGGTCAAGGACCCAGTGTCGCGTCCTCATATCTATGCGTCAGTTTTGAGGAGCATAAGACCGCGTCCTCGCAGCATCCTGAATTCTGTACTTGGGCAGATTAAGGGCTGCGGCCAGGGAGCCGCACCCAAAGCTGCGTCCTTCGCGCCAACTGGAACCGCGTCTCAATTGACAGATCAGAGTCGCGTTTCTCGGGACTGCGTCTTCACCACAAAATCAGAACCGCGTTTGGCAAACTCAGTTCAGCCTGAGTTTATCCAGAGTCGGTCAAAGATCATAACCAAAGAGTGCAGCTAAAAAATTGGATTCATCTACAGTGGGACAATGAAGATGGAGCAAAATTTCAAAAGACTTTTATTATCTGAGCCAAAAATGATAAAAGTGATACAAACACTCTTGATGAATTGAGTGTTCTTTCCTAAAAAAAAAAAGAGGAGGCTAATAATCTTGATTAGCCAAAGAACGGATTTGTTCTCGGAGGCGATGTATCTCGTACTGACGTGCCTTCTCAGCCTCCATGAGAGCCTGGACCCGTAGCTCCTCCTCGGACAAAAATCTCCTCGCAGTCAGCTGCGCTCGTAGGGATTCCAATCTGGAGGAGTGAGTGGAGAGGTTTTCTTCAACCCGTGTCCTGGCAGCTTCCAGCTCTTCTAGCTTCTTCCTGGCAGTGGCAAACTTCTGCTCGTTGATTGCAATCAAGGCCTCTGCCTTGGCTATGGTGGCCCGAGCACTGATAATAACCTGCTCTGCGCTCTGCATGACGAGTTCAGATTCCCTTGAATCGCCAATCAGCCTTTGATGGTCAGCCTGGAAATGTTGAAGATGGTGGGTCTCTTCAGCTATTCTTTCCTCCATCTCCTTTCGCTCTTGTTCCTTAGCAGCAAGAAGCCTAGTCAGGGTTGCCCGGGCCTCGTGAACTGAGCCAGCGTCTTCCAAAGACTTAAGCTCTTTCAGATCACTCCCCAACTGCTCCACCAGCAGCAGACACGCCCTAGCCTGTGAAGGACCTCCAGTATGACCAATGTTCTCAATCAGATTTTCGAGAAGCACTCGAGCAAATTCGAAAGAACTGCCCCCATAAAGGATGAGGTCAATACAGGATCGCATGGAGGTAAAGAACTGCTGCACCATTTGACGTGTCAGTTCTTCCATGATATCACCGGCTGGGGAGAATTCTGCTGATGTGCTCCCAGATCCCCTTTCTATCACAGGGCGAAGGATGGGAATCAACTCATCCCGTGCAGGAGTAGGGTCAATAACAGGTGCGACAGAAGCTGAGATGGTCGTCGGCACTTCCGGGGCGGTTGCCGTCATAGCAGCCTCCACGACGACTGAAGTAGCAGCGAACCTGGCTTCTTCGGAACCCTCGGTCGAGGGTTGAATTGTACTGCCTGCTGGGTCGACGCTGGCTGGCCCTGCTGAGTCGACGCTGACTGCCAAGTCCTCTGCCTGAGCTTCCTCAGCACTCTCTGCAGATCACCAAAACGTCAGTCATGACAATAAAAGGAAAATATTCAAAGCGTCAATATTTCCTTACCAAACCGAGGGTCCAAAGAGGGCAGATCCCTGGGCAAATCTTGCAAGGTTGAGGTCTCCCCGACCTCAATAATTGCCCTCTCTTGAGGCATCTCAATAGCAGGAGCCTCAACACCCTCCTGCTGGGCCAGCTCCTGTATCATCTCCTCGATATGGGAGGAAGTCGCAGCCTCGCTGTCCGCGGCCAACCCTGCAGCATAAAGGGAAAATGTCAGAACCTTTTCCCTAGTTAAAAAGAGAAACCGGGTCAACAAGACGATAAGAGTACCTTCAACAGCAGCAATTGGTGCTACTGGCGAAACCGTCACAGGGTCGCACCTGTGTATTTCTTCCTCCGAGATATGTGAGAATTTGCTTGGATCTGAAAGAGCGGGTTCATCGCCAAAATTGACTTCATCGCCTGAATCATATTCGTCCTCACCGGACGATGAAGACGATAGTTCAACGCGAGAAGCCTCGGCAATTGAGGCCTTGCCACCAAATACCCCAGTAGTAGGGCTGGGGTAAACTACTCGCGTGCTGGGGATTAATACACCAGGAGACCCAGGCTATTGTGCCTCATCTCTCCTTTCATGAGCCGAAGAAGACCCTGGTTGAGTTGAGACCCCTGGAATCTCAACATCATCCCTACCCATCAGGGCAACCTCGAGCTTCTCGGCCTCATCAGTTGCGATGGGTTCATCAGCAAACTTCCCTTCTTCTAAAATTACGGGGCCCCTGCTGCGCAATCCACGAGAACGAACAAGGGGGACGTCATCTTCCTCCTCATCTTCTTCCCTCTGCTCTTCAACGCCGGAAGGGACGGTCTCTTCAGCCGCCAAGTCTTTCCTGGCCTTCTTTGGGGCAGGCTCAGCTGTGAAAAAAGAGGCGGCTCAGTTTGGAGAGTAACGCCATGAGGACGTTTATACACCGCCTGTCGACGCCGTCTGGCAGGCTGCTCCCTAGGTGGGGCTGCTCTCGGCTCCCCCTGTGTCTCCCCTCTGGCCTCCCTTTGAGCCGCTTGATATTCATCGATGCCTCGCGAGCGCTTGTTGGATGCCACCTTCTCTTCATAACACGCATTAATGCTCTTAATACATGAGCACTCTATTGAATAGCCAGGCATCTTGCTAGCCTGGAAGTACCAGGTGCAGAAGGTAAGGCTTGCGTAGCAGTTTGGCGTCTTATGAGGTAAGCGGAAAAGAGCCTGTGTCCCCTTGATTGGTAGTGAAAAGTGCATATTTATCATTATATTTACCATTACATTTTCATATTTATTCCTATAATTCTGCATAATTACTAATATTTTATTGTTTATTGTGTGCATGCCTTGAGTAATAAAAATAAAGGAATAAAGCCTTAAAAGAAGCCCAAAAGCCCATATTCAAGCCCAATACAAAAGTTGCAATTATCAAATGTCAAAATTGCAATTACCCAAGGGCAATAGTTGCAAATACTAAAAGAAGAGGGAAGGATAGACTTCTATTCAACCCTAAATACTTGCAGGATGAGGATAAAAGATAAAAGGAGGAGAGTGCAAAGATAAAATTGTTTCAAAAAATTCGGATTCAGACTGTACACGTTTTAGTATTCAGATCATAACTTTTGCTAAAGATATTCAAATCCAATGATACAAGATGCTCTAGAAAGAAGACTGGAAGACCTACAACTCTTATGTTGATCAAACTTTCCAATTCAATCCGCAGATAAGACATATTCGGTGATCAACATGATAACAAGTTGCAGGACAGAGTTGTACTGGGACTCTACTTCTTCCAGCTCCTATAAAAACCCCTGCAAAGCAACAGAGAAGGGTACACAGAAAATACAGAGCTAAAAGGTAGTGTTTTTAGGCTTTCTTTTAGTTGTAGGTTAGGTTTTATTTTCATTTTCTTTTGTAATTTTTGTAACTGAAATTGAAGGATGCTTTCATGGAGGAAGAAGTTCATACTTGTACTGAGGTGATATCGGTGTAAGTCTTACTTTTCCCCCATTATTAATAAAATCTACTCAAGGTTGGTTTGTTTTTATTTTTGTTTTATTGTTTCTCTATTCTTGCTTTATCTTTGTTTTTCTATTCTTGTTCTATGTCTTTGTTTCTCTCTGATGTTTTGTAAACCATGAGATCCGATAGCTTCGAGACTGCCTAGCCAAAGAAGTGCCCTTGATGGCTTATGGAGATGAACAAGCCCTCTCTTGCTAGTCTTTTCTTTTTGTAGTGTAGATCGCGAAGGTGGAAGATCCTATACGCCATACTTGAACGCCTTCAAAGACAAGGTAAGTCGTCGTAAATGGATCAAAGGTAAACAAGGCAGAAGAGGTATGTATGTGTTATAGTTTTATTTCTTTGTAATTTTAGCTTAGACCACCAACTCCAACTCATTCTTTTTTTCCCAACTCATTGTAAATACTATACTTCTCATTGTAAATACCTTGTAAATAACAAAATAAATAAAAAAAGAGATAACTTACTTAAACGCTTCCATCACTAGTCCCTCCCTGAGGATCACGACCCGCATAGCCATTGCTACCGCGGATTAGAATTGAGCACCTTGCACATCCTTTTCCTAAATCTAATATTCTTTATTTTTGTGTGCAGGAAATAACTCAATCAAAATTTTGGCGCCGTTGCCGGGGACGGACGGTAAGTTTTTCTCTAAAAAAAAATTATTAACTAATTCTTTTATTCTTTCTGTTTGCAGGTTTGGAGAACAGGAAATAGCAGCAAGGACATATAGCAACTCTGTACCTCTGCCCTCGAAGGCAGAGCAGCAGAGCCTACTACCTTGCCGCGCAAATGCGCGCAATAGCCGCGGATCCGCGGCAGTAGTAGAGAACTACTTACTGAATTAGGGCAGAGCAGCAGAGCCTACTACCTTACCGCGCAAACGCGGCAGTAGTAGAGAACTACTTACTGAATTTTCTGCAGGTTGCTGCAATCTGAAATTTGATTTATCAGCTCTGTTATATTTGTTCTGTGATAAACCTGTATACTGCTAATTAATCAACAGTAAAATATTTGTTGAAAAAGATAAAAAATTGATTAGACGTTTGCATTTTAGGCACTTGTCTTTTCAATTCATTTATTTTTACTGTTGAAGAGTGCTGGAGCAAGGTACGTTCGCATTGCATGTAGAATAGGACTCATCTCTTGGTTGATTTTCATTGCTTTGAGTGAATCTTATTTACATATCTTGTACACTTGCACAAACTTATCTTAAGGGCACTAACTCATAACAAGATAAGGTGGGGATTTAATCACCCTTCCTTAGCCCAAAAATCATATTCCAAGCACTCACTAACCCAAGCCTAACTAAAAATAAGTAGACGTTGGCCCTAGGGACACCTCGGACTCAATTAGGAGATTATCCTAAGGGGGAACAGTGTTGGAAATTGACTCCTGCCAAATCAGTGTCTAGGAAGGGGATTGAGGGCCGAAAGCCCGAAGATTGGTGGTTATTTAATTAAGGAACGTCTTTGACGGAAAACCTCCCACCAATCTTGCCCTGACCTGGCTGATTAACTTGTGGTCAAAGTCTACACCCTACCTCCTGTGGACAGTCTAACCAGTTAGGAGTCGTCTAGGTCATAAGTCTACCCTAACTTAGGTTAGAATTTTTTTTGTTTGCTTATTTGTTTATTTTTGTTTTTCTTTGTTTGTGTTTGTGTGATATGGCATATAATAATAAATTTTCCAACTTTAATCCATATTACACACCATCCTCTTATTCGGATATTACCAACCCGGCATATCATAACTTTGACCAATCTAGTGTGCCGGAATGGTCTTATCCGAATGAATATAACCCAAGCCCCCCATCTTATGACCATAATTTTCATACCACTTTCAACTCTTCACAGAGTTCATGGGGTTTCGCTTCCCCCGAGTCCAATGTTCAACCAACTTGTCCTCCGTATCCACCTTGTCCACAATATTTTCAAGATTCATACTCAGATCCACCCATTCAGAATAGAAAACCATCTATCCGGGAAATGATGAGTATGCATGAGTCCAAGCAACAATTACCATCAATCTCTGACATGATGATGCGTGAGTCCACCGACTCACAACTTCATCATGATTACACTTCCTCTTTTCAAGTCCAATCACAAAATGATGCACCAATCGACTATATCGACTATGAAAAGATGCTTAAAACCATGACTCAGGCTAGATTAGCTCGTGATCATGAAATAGATATTATGGTTCAATCTTTACGTTCTCACCGTTCGGCCGATTCTGCTTTCGCTGACCACTCTCTTAGAGCCGAAGAGTCACGTTGCTTTGGACAACAAGATTCTAATTCAGTACCATCATTTGAGCTTGCCGAACTCCAATTGATAGTTTGGCTAGTTATTCCTTTCCTGAAATAGAACTTGAGCATGAATATGATCCTGATCTCCCACTTGGTGATTCAATTTTACTTTCTGATTCAATAATGACTCCGGTGTCTCCACCTGATTTTACTTTTCTCGAATCAACATTGGATCCTGTGTCAATTCATCATGAAATTGAATCACCCATTTTTGATGATCATATTGAACTTGACCAATTTTGCAATTTTGAAAGTCCCATGGATAAATTGGCAAGTTCTCATTTTTATGATATTGAGCTCAATGAGATATGCGACCTAGATTCTCAAATCTGTGATCAAGTTCAAATTCCCGAATCATTATTGACTCCTGTTTTGTTACCCGACTTAGGTAATCTTTTAGAGTCAGTTTTGATTCCTACACCTATCATTCCTGAACTTGAATCACCATTATTGAGTCACATTCCATTGTGGGAAGATGATTGTGGACTTGAGTTTCAACTTATTGATTTGAACCTACTTCCTGAACCTAACCCGACTCCTGAACCCTTACTTGAGTTAAGTTTCTTTCCTGAGTCGGTATTCGTTCCCATACTTATGATGTCCAAGTCAATCATTCCATCTTTTTTCACTCCATTTTGGGACAAGGCGGTTGACACAATTGACTCTGAATATAATTATGAATTATGGAAATTTGATGGGGTGAAATTGCTAAAAAATGACCATACATACATCTTAGTGGGTTATACTAGAGAAATATTTGGTGGGTTCCTCCGTGAAATACCACATTATCTTAATTGGGTAGCAACGCTTGGCCCAATTAGACCACCACCGGAACCACCACCTTAAGGTAACTTCTGCCTTCCCTTCTTCTTTTTCATGCATATATGCATTCATTCATACATTGAGGACAATGCATGAGATAAGTGTGGGGGTAGGCCTTACTAACATACTAACATAGTTAGAAACTAACCAAAATTTGCTTTAAAAAAAAAAATTTGTTTATTCTTTTTCTCTTTAGTTATTCTAACATAATAAAAAATAAAAAAATAAAAAAATTTTATAAAAAGGACAATATTTTGACTTATCTTTTGAAAGAAATCTAAGTTAGTTTTAAGGATTAGGAAAATCATGATTAAGATTTCTAAAAACTTGGTCAAAATAAATAAATTGTTTAATTTTTAGGTATAAGAGGAAAAATTGAATAAGTAATTAGTCTTGATTTTTACCTTAATGAAATGTGCATACCTGATGCATATCTAGGATTCTAAGACAAAGACCCTTGTGCCTTATATATATAAATATATATATATATATATATATATATATATATATATATATATATATATATATATATATATATATATATATATATATATATATCACTAATTAAGCTGGATACATGTGCCTTAAGAAGCATAAGTATTTACGCCTAAAGGTGAGTTTATAAATAAGCGTCCTTAGTTTTGGGGCCTAGTTCACTCGAATTTGAGTCCGAGGGGTGTTTTCTCACCCGGTGCCCTAAAACCAACCAGTTTGGGAGTCACCGACTTTAAGTTCGCTACATGGGTGGATTAGAAAGCCTAAGAAAACTAAGAAATATTATATATATATTAACACATCTAATAGTCAATTAGTTAGGTATGAGGGCCTCAAGAAGCCTTAATACTTACACGAAAGAAAATTAGATGAGTTATATGTATTAAAAAAATCATAATAATAATAAACAGGCATGAGAGTCCAAGTTAAGCAATTCTTAGATTCACAAGGATGCGTATGACTTTTGAAAACGAAAAAGACTATATAAACATTCAATTTTGATCCTTACCTAAAATGAATAACAATTGACTTTATTAAGACTAAGTTTAAGAATGAATAAAAATGATAATCCTAAAACTTATAGACTACTTAGTCTCTTCAAATATACTTCGAATATTTTCCTTTTTATGGATTTTGTGGGTGTAATCCGCTGAAAACCCTCACGAGACAACACTCGTCCTTTAGGGTAACCTAGGGGTTTAACGGCTTGTTGCACGTGCTAAGTGCAACCGTGATTCCTATGAAAGGAGTTAGCTAGTTTAGTTTTTCTTTTTGATTTTTATTCGAGGACGAGCAAAAATATAAGTGTGGGGGTGTGATTAGTAGTGAAAAGTGCATATTTATCATTACATTTACCATCACATTTTCATATTTATTCCTATAATTCTGCACATTTACTAATATTTTATTATTTATTGTGTGCATGCCTTGAGTAATAAAAATAAAGGAATAAAGCCTTAAAAGAAGCCCAAAAGCCCATATTCAAGCCCAATACAAAAGTTGCAATTATCAAATGTCAAAATTACAATTACCCAAGGGCAATAGTTGCAAATACTAAAAGAAGAGGGAAGGATAGACTTCTATTCAACCCTAAATACTTACAGGATGAGGATAAAAGATAAAAGGATGAGAGTGCAAAGATAAAATTGTTTCAAAAAATTCGGATTCAGACTGTACACGTTTTAGTATTCAGATCATAACTTTTGCTAAAGATATTCAAATCCGATGATACAAGATGCTCTAGAAAGAAGACTAGAAGACCTACAACTCTTATGTTGATCAAACTTTCCAATTCAATCCGCAGATAAGATATATTCGGTGATCAACATGATAACAAGTTGCAGGACAGAGTTGTACTGGGACTCTACTTCTTCCAGCTCCTATAAAAACCCCTGCAGAGCAACAGAGAAGGGTACACAGAAAATATAGAGCTAAAAGGTAGTGTTTTTAGGCTTTCTTTTAGTTGTAGGTTAGGTTTTATTTTCGTTTTCTTTTGTAATTTTTGTAACTGAGAGTGGAGGATGCTTTCATGGAGGAAGAAGTTCATACTTGTACTGAGGTGACATCGGTGTAAGTCTTACTTTTCCCCCATTGTTAATAAAATCTACTCAAGGTTGGTTTGTTTTTATTTTTGTTTTATTGTTTCTCTATTCTTGCTTTATCTTTGTTTTTCTATTCTTGTTCTATGTCATTGTTTCTCTCTGATGTTATGTAAACCATGAGATCCGATTGCTTCGAGACTGCCTAGCCGAAGAAGTGCCCTTGATGGCCTATGGAGGTGAACAAGCCTTCTCTTGCTAGTCTTTTCTTTTTGTAGTGTAGATCGCGAAGGTGGAAGATCCTATACGCCATACTTGAACGCCTTCAAAGACAAGGTAAGTCGTCGTAAATGGATCAAAGGTAAACAAGGCAGAAGAGGTATGTATGTGTTATAGTTTTATTTCTTTGTAATTTTAGCTTAGACCACCAACTCCAACTCATTCTTTTCTTCCCAACTCATTTTAAATACCATACTTCTCATTGTAAATACCTTGTAAATAACAAAATAAATAAAAAAAGAGATAACTTACTTAAACGCTTCCATCGCTAGTCCCTCCCTGAGGAACACGACCCGCATAGCCATTGCTACCGCGGATTAGAATTGAGCACCTTGCACATCCTTTTCCTAAATCTAATATTCTTTATTTTTGTGTGCAGGAAATAACTCAATCACCCCCCAGCCACGCTGTAATACTGAGCCCGAGCACCTTCAAACAGATTTCCACTGAAGGCAAGCTGAGCGTTAGGATTGCCGACATATAGTTGGTCATAGCCGAACTGTCGAGCAAAACGATTCGGCATATAAGGCTCGATCGTGCACGAGTTCCCTTGCCGAAAGAGCAGATACCCGGGCCGGATATTGATAAGCCACCAGAAGACTCTTGATGGCAGCCTCGTGAAGTCGTCCGGACCCACAATGTCAGCGAACTTATCCCCATAAGCAGCATCTGTAATCTCGGGGAAGCAACGGTTGAGATGATAATTTGAAGCGTTCAGAATACACTTCCGAACGTAGAACATATAGTTGTTGGACCAGCTCGAACTCTCCAGCCGCTGCACAAAAGGGACAAACCCCTCGCATCGGGACACTGGCGTCATCAGTGAGGGGCAGTGCATCACGTACCAAGCCATTAAGTACGTGTAGGGAAGCTCGATCCGAGGGTTAGGGGTCTTCACTCTCGGCCTTCCCTCTGAGTCGACCTCCGGTTTACGTTGGGAGTCGACGATGGCCTCCACCCTTCACAGGCTCTGAGTCAGGGCCCGCAACCCTCTTTGGATACCGGCCACCATTGCCGGAAGGAGAGCTATGGACCTACCATAGGCGAGTAGCACCACCGGATACACCACGTCGGCAACAATTACCTCATGCGGCAGTGTCGGCACTACACAGCGTTTCAACCACAGCATGAGGAAACCCGCCAGCAGTGCCCGGTTAGAAATGGGGACCCGGGCTTGATGATGGAAACTTTCGAAAACCGTGTCAGGTTTGAAAGTGTCTTCGTTCGACTCTGTGGTATAAGAACTCACAGAGGCGTCGATCCTCTCGGCGATTTCTTCTGCAGAGCTGGGAGCCAAACTGGTCACTGAGTGGTCTTTCTCAGTGATACCATTAAACAAGTAGCTCGCCCAAGACAGCTGCCTAACTCCCCTAGTCCTCCAGAAGGTTATTTGGCCGCAGATGTGGAAATGACATAGCACTTCCCAGTAGGTCTCATATACACGAGGGCACTCTTTCTTCAAGAGATGAAGCTCCTCAGAGGTGGGGACGTATTCCTCATAAGGAGCATCTCCCATTACCAGCCCCGAGACTTCATATAATTCATGCAGGGCGAGCCCCATTTCTCCAACCGGGGTGAAGAACGTCCCCGTCAAAGAGTTGTAGTGCTCCAGGATCCCAAAGAAATTTTGGGAATTCTGTGGGATGCCATATTGCACAGCCCTGACTGCTTAGTACAGTCCCACCTGGTCCAATAGACCTCCGAGTTCGGTGAGGACAAAGCTCACCATCTTGCCCCACCAGTACTTGTCAGTGGAATGAATCCACCCGAGCGGGCGGAAGTCAGTGGGAAAATCACCCCCTACCTTCATGATTGATTAATAAAGGTAGTGTCGAGCTGAGGGGTTTCCCCTACTGGGTAATCAGACCTGAGCAGTCCAGGAAACAGGCTAAAAACTTCCCTTCCATGACCGGCAGTGTGTACCTTCTTGGCGCTCAGGATGCCGAGAGAGACATTGGAGACAGGTCGGGCAAGGTCCCATTCCATTGACCGAGGGACAGACATGTGCTGAAGGAAGGATAAGGGATACATTCTCTCCATATTTGAAAGAAAGAATTTCCTACCCCCTATCTAACAGAGCCACTTGTAATCGCCATCATGCAAGACGTAACCACCCTCGCCAATATTGTCCCCAAAGAAGAAGACGGGTTTCTTCAATGGAATGCGCGAATCCGTCTTAAATTCTGCGTCAGTCATAAGTTCCCGGAATGTCGCCATGTCGACCTTGGAAAGCCTCTCCCTTCACTCCTTCGGCTTGTCGGCAGTCACAGGAGCAGTCCTTTGCAACACGAAGGTTAAGTTGCGGCCAGCACCACCTACGTGCCCGAAGTGACACTTTTTGGAGAGAGGATCGGCGGAATAACGCACTGCAAAAAGAAAACAACACTTGATCAGAAATCTAAAGGGAAATGATTAAGTGTCCACAACTCAAACGCATAAGTAAACCCAGATGCGGAAATCATCAAAATCTGCATCCAGACCCGAAGATCGCGAGGCTAGAATGGAGCCCGCGTTTTAAAAATCCAAGACTTATGAAAAATCTCTAAGTACTTGGACTCAGACGCAAGATTCATGAGGACCAGCGTCTGATTTCACAAGACGCAAGAGTCATAAGAAATCTGCGTCTGAATCTTTCATACTTAGAAACATTCTAAGTGTTGAATCCGAAACGCAAGGCTTACTGGGGCCCTGTGTTCAACAAGCAGACGCAGATTCGAGCAGATAAAAGCAGCAAGGGTCATCAAACCTGCGCCTTATTTATCGACTCAAGGGCCGCGTCTGAAGATCAAACATGGGCTCGAGCCCGCGTTGGCGGGTCAATTTTAAAAGAGGGGTCCAAGAGTTCAAAGAACTCTAAAAACCCTGTTAATGGTGGAAATCAAGTCCGATGGCTTTATACCTGAAATAGGGATTTCCTGCATGGAGGAACCGCCCCTTTGAGTCTCAACGACGACCGCCTGTAAAGATGAAGCAGTTTACTTGGCCTTTGGTGCCATTGCGAATCAAAGATCCGGTGTTAGATGAAGAAAAGAGAACAAAGGAAGCTCCTTTCTCAAAACCCTAACAGATGCACACGAAGACGAAGGAGAGTCAAATGATGACTCTTGAAAGACTGCTGCCTTTTATAGGCACGGTGATTCGCAAAGATACGCGGCGCTTGGCTCGACGCCTAATTACCACCTGACGCGTGGACAGCGTATTAAATGCAGCGTGAAGTTCGCACGCCAAAAAGTAGATGTCCCCTCAATTCTACGGGACACGTGGTAGCGTACTCATGGCACGGATTCGCATCCAAGAGTCGTGTCTTCATCTCTAAAGATGCGTCCCTTCGATGGACACACCCTTTCAACCCGGCCAAAGTCGCGTCTGCCTCATGGAGTAACAGTCGCGTTGTCATCCCAAAAGCAGTGTCACCCCTGCGTCCACAGAACTGACGTGTAGTCCTTACTTCTGCAATTTAGTTCAAAAGCACACTGGCACAAGCAGACGACTGCCCACCTCTGGTTTAAAGTACACCAACGACAAACTTAAAGCATCGGGGAGGTTTAGACTGTGTATCTAGACACTCCACGTGATCAGTTTTGGCGGCTTCAAAGAGTTCCACAGTACACTCACAAAGGCCATACTCAAACAAGATCAAGCCCGAAGCTTTGTCAGTCCAAATCATAAAAGTGGATTCAGCTAGAGTCCAAAGTATTTCGAAATCCGTCCCAGCTAACTGCGGAATATCGAAAACTTTGGAGGGGGTTATGTAGGCTATCTGAAAATCATTAAAGACAAGTCGTCAAAAGTAGAGTCCCAAACTCCAGACGCAGGGCTAATCTCAGCCAGCACTGCAGCACCAAGGCGCGTGGGTCGACACCCGCGTCTCAGCCAACACTGCAGCACCAAGACGTGTGGGTCGAAACCCGCGTCTCAGCAGCACCAAGGCGCGTGGGTCGAAACCCGCGTCTCAGCCAACACTGCAGCACCAAGGCGCGTGGGTCGAAACCGCGTCTCAGCAGCACCAAGGCGCGTGGGTCGAAACCCGCGTCTCAATTGTAACCGTCCTGGTTATAGGGTCAATCACGGCCCACATAACGGGAAAAGTTAACCCCCATTATGGAGTGTTTTTAGGAGGCACGTACGCCCCTGAAACCTCTATAAATAGCCCCGTTGCTATGGAGAAGGGGTCGGATTTTTTTTAAAGAGATCAGAAAAGAGCTTGACTTGAGAGCTTCTATAGAGAAGGAAAGAGAGTCCAACTCTTCAACTAACTTGCTGCGTACAAGTTAATCTTTGCCTACAATCTCTTTGAGATTTTGGTCGATAGAGCTGTGTTACTCCGTCCGCCAACCGAAGAGAAGACCCCCAGAAGTTCCTGACGTTCACCCGGTCAACGGAAAACAAGATTCACTTTCCACTGCCACTTGAAAAACCCAGCACTAAGCAAAGGGGAGATTCAAGACTCAACATCTTCCCTCCCTTGTAGTCGGAGCATTAGTCCGTTGTAATCTTTCAACTGATTCAAGGAGACTTTACACTGAATTTTTCTACTCCGTACCAAGCAGTCATGTTTTCCCAAGTCTTCGAAGTAAGCATCTTATATGAAGTAAGCATCTTATATATTCTGGAGTGGTATCACTATATCTAAGTTCATTTAGTTTAGATATTTTATTTAGTGTTATTATACTAGTTATTTTAGAAGTTATCTACTTAGTTTTTGTTTAGCGTTTACTTAATGGTAGTTAATTGGTTTTGTGTGCAAGTATTGATTTGGTTATCATATGAGTGTGGTAGGTAAATTATTTATTAAATACTAACCATATAACATTTTGTTATAATTATTAGTATGATTCCTAATATTTAATTTTTACTAAATATTCTTTTTAACTATCTTAACCCACATATACTAGTTACTATATGTTAGTTTCTAATTATTAGCTATCTAGTTTATAATTCCATCATTAAATAAATATACATTTAATATTAAAATGACTAATTATATACACTAGCAACTACTTCATTATTCTATATATTAATTCATATAACTATTAGAAACATTTACAATATTATCAAGTGTTAGTTACTATGCTATTGCTAGCCATCTACCAAAAATAATTAACTATCTAACTAATTAATCTTTATTAATCTAGTTATTGAGTTCTAAAAAAATATTAATTTATTTATTTATGTGCTAACTAAAATTCTTTCAATATAAACTAAGTTTATTACTAATCCTAATGATTAGTAAACAATTAAACAATAATTAAAATTAACCTTAACTCAGTGGACTGTTGGCCTAAAAGCCCATCACTCTAGTTTTGATGATGATTAACTCAAGTAGTTATAGTACTAATGATCTTGTGTTTATATAGTTTCAGATATTTGATCAAGATCTTAGTCGGTGTTTAGTTTCAACAAAAGATTCGACGTCAAGTTTTGAAGCTAGCACGTGTTGATTCAAGAGCTCGCGCATCAAGATCGCATCAAGTACTCAAGAGGAGTCTAGCTCATGGATAAAAGGTTTGGACCAAGTTAAGAAGGAAAAGAAGATTTTCAAGACTTGAGTCTAGTATTTGTAAGTGTTAAGATTTTATGTTTTAGATAAAATATAAAGAATGGATTAGTTGTGGATTGCTTAAGCTCATACACCACACACAAAATTATATAGTGTTTTCATAAGAATAGTTTTGATTTTAGAAAATACTGTTTTGATTTTGAGCTTCAAAGTAGATATCTTTATGTTTCATGAATAGAGTTCATCAAAATAAGTTTACCTGTTTTATATGTATATTGGATTTCATCTATATACATTGTTGGTTTAAATGTTTAAAAAACTTATTTGATGTTTCTATATCATGTGTTTAAGTTTATATTTATCAAAACTTATTTTAGAGCTTATTGTCAAAAACATAGATATTTCATCTTATATGTGTATTGGATCATATCCATACACACTATACTTCAAATGAGTTTTAATATAATATTTTTGTATTTGAACAAGTTTTGAAAAAATCGGTGTTTCATTTTAAAGTTGATTTTGAAAAATACCGATTTTTTTTTAAAGCTGAATTTCTATATCACAAAAATAGTTCAATTTATTTGTAATGTGTGTTGATTTTTAATTGCACATATTTGAATTTTAAATTATTTCAATGAACTAATTTTTGTAGATTTTATGTGATTTTATGGGATTTTATAGGATGTTAAAAGACCAAGTTTGAATCCCTAATTATCCCTGACCTGGTCTTCTGGCGGTCGACCAATGTGCACCGAAACGTGCACATACCCTGGCTTGAGGGCCGGTAGATCAGGCGGTCGACCGATCCAGATAATTTACTCTCTGAATCTGGCCCCGATCGACCGATGATCGGGAAAAACCGCGCACAAAAAGTGTATGTTTTGAAATCAAGATTTAAAATGTGTGTGCTTTGGCTTCCTCGATACTCCGTTATAGCATAGAGGATGAAACGAGTCAAATTCATAAGGACGGGAGGCGATAGAAACTTTACCGGTTGATTCACCTGTTTGTTAAAAAGTTCTTCAAATTTTAAAGAATGAAAAGAAAAGAAATAAAGAATGAAAAAAGAAGTGTACGGTGAAAACAAGGAAGTGGGAAACATAGAAAAGAATAGTTTTTGTGATTTTGTTTGTATGTCTAAAACAAAGTAAAAAGAAAGAAAACTCACGGCTACTAACTACTAATAACTCCACCTACACGTTAACCTCTTAGTGATAGTTGCCTCACATGTATCATTGGCCATCACTAGTCCTTGGTTCAAGAGCAATTCAAAGCATGAGCCATATATAACTCACCACAACCCAACTCAACAAACAAGTGCAAGCTACACTTAAATCATTAAAATCCAATAAGAGCAAGCATGAAGTAAAGTAATGTTAGCTTGTTAGTGGTTAGGAAGTTAGAGTGTTAGATTCATCATCATGAGCCATCAATGGCTCTTGCAAGAGCAAGGCCAAAACGAGGCTATTAGATTCATGTGGATTATCATAAAAGAAGTTAGCAAGTTGGTGGTTAGTAGTTAGTTGTCATGAGAGAAAAGACTAGCTACATATGTAAAAGAGATTAGAGAGAAGAAAATAAAGATAAGGTAAGAGAGCACCTTTCATAGATTGTCACCTTCTATTACAAGCACTCTTGCTTCCCAACATGTACCACTCTCTTTCCCTAATACAAGATCTACAAGAAATGAAAATACAAGGGAGGAAGAAGAAGAAAAACTACACTACACTACCCTAAACTACAAAATGGAAATGAAACTATTCCTAAAACTTTGCATATCTTTGCTCTGAAACCCCAGGGGGTATTTATAGCCAGCAGGGAAGAGGGGGGCCAGGGGACAGGCCCTGGCCCAAAACGTGGCCGGGGCCGCGTCCATACTGGGGCCGCGCGCTCGGCGCTTCGAGCCGCGCGCGGTCCCGTCTGTCCCCTGTCAAGCCCTGAGCCCAGTTTCTTCTTTGCAGCCCCTGATTTTTACAGAATCAGCTCTCTAGGTCAATGGCTATCTTTAATAGGCTTTTAATCACTAATTAAATGGTAATTTAGGGTCTTCTTCTTCATTGCACACCATAGACCTAGAATCAAACAAGCAAAGCTTTATTAGCAGAATTTAATATGAAATTAATGTGAAGATGTGATACAAATTATGCAAAATTAGAGACTAATCACACCCCCACACTTATCTTTTACTCGTCCCGAACAAAATAAAAAACTAAGGAATTATTATACCACTTTCGCAGGTGACACGATTGCACTGAGCATGTGCAACAAGCCGTTAAACCTCTAAGTTTCCCCTAGAGGAGGAGTTTTGTCTCCTGAGGGTTTTCAGCGGATTACACCCACAAAATCCATAAAGAAAGAAATCATTGTTAGTATTTTGAAGACACTTTTTGAAATAGAGAAAAGTGTTGAAGTATTTTTTGTGAAAATATAAGTGATCCAATCAAGAGTTAAAGTCTGTGTGCTTTGGCTTCCTCGATACTTCCGTTATAGCATAGAGGCTAAAACGAGTCGAATCCACAAGGACGGGAGGCGATAGCTTATACGATATGTTCACGTGTATGTTAAGTATTCTTCAAAGTTTTAAAGAATCAAAAGAAAAGAAAATAAAGAATGAAAAGAGAAGTACGGTGAAAACAAAGAAGTGAGAAACATAAAAGAAGGGTATTTGTGATTTTGTTTTTATATCTAAAACAAAGTAAAAAAGGAGAAAGAAAACCCATGGCTACTAACTACTAATGGCTCCACTAACATACTAACCTCTTAGTGATAATTGCCTCACATATATCCTTGGCTATCACTAATTTTTGGTTCAAGAGCGTTTCAAAGCATGACCCATATGTCAACTCATCACATACAAACTCAACAAATAAGCGCAAGTTACACTTAAACTATCAAAACTAAATAAGAGTAAGCATGAAATAAAGTAATGTTAGCTTGTTAGAGAGTAAGCATGTTAGAGTATTAGAATACATCATCATGAGTTATCAATGGCTCTTACAAAAATAAGGCCAAGTAGAGGCTATTAGATTCATGTAGATTGTCAAGTAAGAAGTTAACAAGTTAGTGGCTAGTAGTTAGTTGCCATGAGAGAAAAATTAGCTAAACATGTAAAAGGAGTTAGAGAGAAGAAAACAAAGAGAGGTAAAGAGAGAACCTTTCATAGATTGTCACCTTCTATTACAAGTACTCTTCTTTTCCAATCATGTACTACTCTCTCTCCTATTACAAGATCTATAAGAAATGAAAAATACAAAGAGGAAGAAGAAGAACTAACCTAAACTACCAAACTACAACATGGAAAGAAAATTACACTACTCTCTGGATATCTCCTCTGAAAGATCCTCAAAGGGGGTATTTATAGGCACTAGGAGAAAGGTGGCCAGGGGAACAAACCCTGGCCCAAAGCACTGGAAACACGGCCGTACTGGCGCGGCGCATGCAGCGCCGCCTGCTGCGCGCTGTCGGGTCTGTCCCCTGTCAGTTGGATGTCCCAGTTTCTAGTTTTGGGCCCCTGGTTTTGACGAAACAGCTCTCCAAAGTCAATGGCTATATTTGTAAGCTTTTAATTACCAATTAAATGGTGATTTTGTGTCTACTTCTTCATTTCATGCCATGGATCTAGAAACACACAAGAGAGGTATTATTAGCAGAAGTTAATATTAAATAAACGTGAAAATATGGTATAAAATATGCAGTTTTATAGACTAATCACACCCCCACACTTATCTTTTGCTCGTCCCGAGCAAAACAAAAACTAAGAAAATTATTACACCTCTTTCGCAGGTAACGCGATTACACTGAGTATGTGCAACAAGCCGTTAAACCTCTAGATTTCCCCTATAGGAGGAGTTTTGTCTCCTGAGGGTTTTCAGCGGATTACACCCACAAAATCCATAACAAAAGAAAAATGTCAGTATTTTTTAAAACGCATCTTGAAATAGAGAAAAGTGTTGAAGTATTTTTGTAAAATTATAAGTGATCCAAGATCAGAGGTTAACTAGAAATTATTCTTCCTTAAACTAAGCCGAAATGAAAAATCTTGTTATAAATTAAATGTAAGAAGTTAAAATTGAATTGATTCTTAGATTTTCATAAAACTCTTAGAAAAATTTGCACTTTGTGAACAGTGAAGATTTTTGGGATATCGACTCTAACTTCATGCCATTTATTTAATATTTTTTCTTTTTTTCTTTTTTTTCTTCCTTTACTTTTCTTAGGCTTATAGCCTACCCAGGTAGTGAGCCTTTAACCGGTGATTCCCAAACCAGATAGTTTTAGGCACCAGATGAGAAAACATCCCTCGGACTTAAGGACTCGAGTAAATAAGGCCACAAAACTAAAGGGATTATTTTATTTTTGTCCACCATTTTAGGTATGAATAATCATGCTTCCTGAGGCATAATTACTCAACTTTAATAAGTGGTTTTTATTATCATCATTTCATTTTTTATATATATATTTTTTATGACATTTTCAGTCTTTGTTTCAATCCCAAAAAATTGTGTAAGTGTGAAGTGCATAAATCTAAGGCAAAAAATTCAAGATCAAATTATCTTTTCAATCTTACTTTCTTATCCTAAAATTTAAACAAGATATATTATTTTGACTCAGTTTAAATTTTCATAATTTTAGGTCTTCCTAATTCCTAAGATAATCTTAATTTTCTTAATAATAAATCAAAATTATTTCTCTTATTTCAAAATGTTTTGTAAAAGAAAAGAAAAGAGTTTTTATATAAAAGAAAATTTTTAAAAAGTTTCTAAAAAGAAGTGTAAAAGAAAGAAAATTGAAAACTAACCTACGTTAGTAAACCCTCCCCCACACTTATCACATGCATTGTCCTCAATGCATCGTGAATGTGTATATACATGAAACAAATGGAAAGAGAAGAAAAATTAGCTTATGGTGGTGGCTCCGGTGGTGGTCTGATTGGGCCAAGCATTACTATCCAATCAAGAAAACGTGGTGGCTCACGGAGTCCACCATTATTGACCTCTTTTTTATTAACATATTTACATTCCCCAAGTTTAATAGGATCATGAAAGATCCTATCATGAAAATTATTCTCTTTACATGACCAATCTTGAAAGATCATCACTGAGTCATTCTGGTTAATACCTTGGTCCAACAATAGAATGTAATTTTGTGGAATGGATGATTTGGGCTTTGAAATGAAAAGTTTGGGAACCAATACTAACTCAGGAAAATCAACTTTGGGTTCGAGAGTTGGTTTAGGTTCAAGAGTTGAGTCCAAGTCAAAGAATTTAATTTCACATTCTATTCCCATCAATGAAATGTGACTATCTAAAAGAAGTGGTTCAGTTTCTAAATCCATAGATACAGTAATCAATATTGGGTCGAGGAATGGGTCCAACTTGGGTAAGGATGCCAGAGTCAACATAGATTCAAAGATTGAAATTGAATCACAAAGTTGTAGGTCAGGTTCGCATTCATATTCAAGTTCATTTCATTGAAATGGAAACTTGTCAATTTGTCAATGGGTTGATATTGGTCAAGTTCAAGATTTTGTGGTGAAATTGAATCTTGGTCAAAGTCTTCAAGATTCCATGATTTTTTATTTTCATCAATATGATTAGAAGTGGTAGGGAGAGTTTCCTCATTTTTATACATGTTTTTCAATCGACTAAGTCTTACTTCTATCATATTGAAAGGATCATTTTGGAATTGAATCATGAATTCTGTACTCTTTTCTAAGTCGGTATGTTCTTGTGGGACATGGAAAATGGAGTGAGGATCTTGGATTTGAAAACTTTGATGGGATATTGAGTCCTCTAGATTTTGAATTCGTCCTCTTTTCCTAGTCAATTGGTTCTTCTAATGGTTGTTCAGGGGAAGGAGTATATGAAGCTGAATGTTGGTAAGGTGGTTGACCATAATACTGGAGGGAGTTGTATCCCCACTGACTCGGTGAAAAGTGGTGATGATTATTCTAGTTTTGTTCATAGCATTGGGACTGGGGCACATATTGAGTCGGATAATCCCAATTCGGCATATAAGGTTGGTTCATGTTGTACATAGCCGGGTCCGAGTTATCCGAGTCAAATGAGGTCGGGGTGAAATATGGATTCATATTAGGATTGAAAAAATTATTGTTGTTAAAATCCATTTCACATTATACAAAAAAGAAAACAAAACAAACATATAAACAAACAAACAAAGATAAAGAAAAAGAAAACAAGCCAAAGCTAGGGCTGACTTAGACCTAGACGACTCCTAACTGGTTAACTGTCCACGGGGGGAAGATTGTCAGACTCTGACCACAAGTTAATCGGCCAGAAAGGGGAAAGATCAGTGGGAGGTATCCGTGCCGGAGTAACGGGCCTAATTATGTCAAACCACTGTTCTTCGAGATTTTGCCTCTCAATCCCCAACCTTAGGCACAGATTTGACAAGAGTCAACATTCTAACAACTTTCCCATTAGTCAATCTCTTAAATGAGTCCAAGATGTCCTTAGGGGCCAACGTTTAGCAATTTTTATTAAGGCTTGGGTTGTGTGAGCGGGGAGGTAATTTTTGGGTTAAGGGAGGGTAATGACTTCCCCATCTTATATTCTATTGGTTGTGCCCTTAAGTTCAATTCGTGCAAGTATGCAATATAGATAAGAATAAACACACAAAGAGAGTAAATCACCCACGTATTTGTCCTAACTATATGCTATACAATATGTACACCTCCATCAAGATCACAACAACACAAGAACAAAATACAGTATATTGGAATGAAAATTGACACGTGCCTAGAAGCAAATGTCTAAGCCATTTTAAAACATCCAATTATCATATTTTAGTTCTTAAATTATTATAGTGCACAGGTAATATAAACAAAAACTAGCAGCAGAATATAAGAATATACAAGAATTTACCCAACTACACAAAAGCAAGTGTGGACTTCTGCAATGCTAAAAATTTGACCTGCACACTAAAAAACAAAGAAGAAAAGTTAAAAAAAATATGAAATCAAACCGTTCCCATCCTTGGCAACGGCGCTAAAATTTGATCGGGGGAAAATCGCGCACTAAAAGTGTATGTTTTGAAATCAAGAGTTAAAGTGTGTGTGCTTTGGCTTCCTCGATACTTCCGTTATAGCATAGAGGCTAAAATGAGTCGAATCTACAAGGACGGGAGGCGATAGAAGCTTACACGGTATGTTCATGTGTATGTTAAGTGTTCTTCAAAGTTTTAAAGAATCAAAAGAAAAGAAAATAAAGAATGAAAAGAGAAGTACGGTGAAAATAAAGAAGTAAGAAATATAAAAGAATGATATTTGTGATTTTGTTTTTATATATAAAATGAAGTAAAAAAGGAGAAAGAAAACTCATGACTACTAACTACTAATAGCTCCACTAACATGCTAACCTCTTAGTGATAGTTGCCTCACATGTATCCTTAGCCATCACTAGTCCTTAGTTCAAGAGCGTTTCAAAGTATGACCCATATGTCAACTCATCACATTCAAACTCAACAAACAAGTGCAAGCTATAATTAAACCATCAAAATTAAATAAGAGTAAGTATGAAATAAAGTAATGTTAGCTTGTTAGAGAGTAAGCATGTTAGAGTGTTAGAATCTATCATCATGAGTCATCAATGGCTCTTACAAGAGCAAGACCAAGTAGAGCCTATTAGATTCATGTGGATTGTCAAGTAAGAAGTTAGCAAGTTAATGGTTGTAGTTAGTTGCCATGAAAGAAAAATTAGCTAAACATGTAAAAGGAGTTAGAGAGAAGAAAACAAAGAGAGATAAAGAGAGAACCTTTCATAAATTGTCACCTTCTATTACAAGCACTCTTGCTTTTCAATCATGTACCATTCTCATTCCTATAACAAGATCTATAAGAAATGAAAAATACAAAGAGGAAGAAGAAGAACTAACCTAAAGTATCCTAAACTACAACATGAAAAGAAAACTACACTACTCTCTGGATATCTCCTCTAAAAGACCCCAAAGGGGTATTTATAGGCACCATGAGAAAGGGGACCAGGGGAACAAACCCTGGCCCAAAGCGCTGGCGCGACACACACAGCGCCGCCTGCTGCGCCTGTCGCGTCGGTCCCCTGTCAGTTAGATGTCCCGATTTCTGATTTTGGGCCCGTGGTTTTAACGAAACAGCTCTCCAAAGTCAATAGCTATATTTGTACGCTTTTAATCACCAATTAAATAGTGATTTTGGGTCTTCTTCTTCATTTCATGTCATGGACCTAGAAACACACAAGAGAGTATTATTAGCATAATTTAATATTAAATAAACGTGAAGATGTGGTATAAAATATGCAGTTTTAGAGACTAATCAGCGCGCGCAGGCAGTTTTAGAGACTAATCAATGCGTGCAGCGCCACCTGCTGCGCGCTGCCCGCTTATACCCCTGTAGGCTGCATGTCCCGGTTTCTAGTTTTGGGCCCCTGGTTTTAACGAGACAGCCTTCCAAAGTCAATGGCTATATTTGTAGACTTTTAATCACCAATTAAATGGTAATTTTGGGTCTTCTTCTTCATTTCATGCCATGGACCTAGAAACACACAAGAGAGGTATTATTAGCAGAATTTAATATTAAATAAATGTAAAGATGTGATATAAAATATGCAGTTTTAGAGACTAATCACTATTGCTAAGGCGCAAACCTTGATTCAAGTCAACGAGCAGAAACTTACTGTCACCAGAAAAAGGCTGGAAGAGCTAGAAACTGTCAAGACGCAAGTTCAAGAAAATCTTATTGCTCATTACTCTAGGTTGGATTCTCTTCAGACACAGCTGGTTACGAAGAGATTCTTATCAGAGGAAGAGTTGCGGGTTCAAGTTTTGGCAGAAGCTGAGAAGGCACGCCAACAGGAGATGCAACGCCTCCGGGAACGGATCCAATCTTTGGCGGAGCAGGATTATTAGCCTTCTCCCCCTTTTTGTATTTCTCCATTTTTCCATAAAACTCCATTTATCAAATAAGAGAGTGTTTGTATTATTTTTATCATTTTTGAGTCAAATAATAAAAGTTATCAAATTCTTGTCTCGTCTTTATCCTTTCTTTGTCTTTGAGAATTAGACGGACTCTTTGTTGCCTAGATGAACTCAGCTTTCATAGTCGCAATCTTGACTATTCGTGAAAACGCAGTCTTTAGTCGTTTTATTAGGACACGACCATGAATGATAAACTCATGCTACATTGAGTTTGTAATTGAGACGCGGCTCTCGTTCGAAGTGGAGACACGGATAAGAGAAGCACGACTCTGAACTGTTGATGGAGACACGGGTCTGGCTCATCAAGAAAGATGGACGAATGATAAACTCAGGTTACACTGTGTTTGCGATTGAGACGTGGCTCTCGTTTGTAGTGGAGATGCAGCTCTAAACTGTTGATAGAAACGCTGCTCTGGCTTATCAAAAGAGACGCGATTCTCAGCTGTTTAGTGGGGACGCGACTCTGGATCCTCAAGAGAGATGCGACTCTGGACCTTTGAGAGGACGCGACTCTAAATTGTTTGAGAGAAATACAAACCCGCGTTCTTCAATTTGATAAAGGGGACGCGGCCTTCAGGTTTGCGAAAGGACGCGGACTTCAGGATGTGACTCTGAATTGTTGAGGAACGCGGTCCTGGCTCACTGAGGAGACGCGGCTCTGGATCACTAAGAGGGCATAGCTCTGGATCACTAAGAGGGCATAGCTCTGGATCACTGAGGAGACGCGGCTGTGGCTTCTTCAATTAGACGAAAGGAACGCTGCCCTCAAGCTTGTGAAAGGTCGCGGATTTATGGATGCAGCCTTTGAGTCTATGTAAGAACGCGGACTTTAGGACACAGCCTTCAAGTCTTGTGAAAGGACGCGACTTCAGAACACAGCCTCCAAAGCGTCACATGCAATCCGTCTTAAAGATTTTGCTGGATCTTTAAATGTCAAGTCGGCGTTAACGGTTGGGGACTTGTGTCATTAGTGTTTCCCAGAGTAACAATCCACGTGTCACCTTCACATTGGATTTGATATCCGTGCAGGTATTAAGGCTGATGTCTTTGATTTTTATGTCATTATTTATAAACCTTATGGCTTGCCTATAAATAGGCCTTAGCCTCTAACAGTCCTTTATCTCGACTGTTTTCTTTTGCGAGCATGTGCTCTGAGGGACTTTGTCTTGATTGTCTATCTTTCCTTCAAGGGCATGTGTTCTGATGAACAACAAGAACTCAAAGCTTACATGCCTTCCTTCAATCTTCTTCAAAGATTATCACTATCAAGTGATTTCAAGATCAAAGAGCATTGCTTTAAGTACCTTCACAGTCGTGCCTTGACAAATGAAGTCCAACTTCTAGAGAATTCTACCTCGGGTAGGAACTGTCTTCTACCATGAAATACTCAGTCTTCTCTGAAGTTCTGTCTTCCCTGTCCATGAGAGACTCTATCCCTTGATTTCCTCTTGAAATCTGATTGATGCACCCCTGCTCTGTAGACGCGTCTTTCAGATTTCTTGATGAAACGCGAGCTTGTTGACTTCAAAATCTAAGTCTCAAATTCTTCAGACGCGAGTGTGATAAACTATGCGTTGGATCTTGAAATATGATTTTTGTATATGAAGCTCATGTTTGGTGTTCTTTGACTTAGAGAATTTTAAGTCTGCTCTTTTGAGACCTCTGAACGCGAATATGACAAGCCCTGCGTCTCAGACGCGAGTGAGGTGAACTCTGCATCTTAAAATTACCTCAGGCAGTTTTTAAGACCCGCGTCTGCATTCTTGATTCATGCCTCTCATCTCACATCTCGGACAAGTCTAAAACTAGACTGCGTTTGGATCCATATTCTCTGTATCGGTTAACTCCGCGTCTGGAATTCATGACTTTAGTCTCGCGCTTGTGCCTCAGATTTTCTGTTCCTATCTTTGCAAAAATTTTAACCTTCGAGTTTTTATTCCTTGCAGGTTCTGGCAGCCTTACGTTAGTCTTCTGCGTCTTTGCCGGGTTCATAGGAGAATATTTGGACCGACCAGCTTGTTCGATGGTGAGCACTCGGGAAGTCAGAACTCATGTCCATGTGCGAGCTTGGTTCATGGGAGAATATTTGGACCCGCCCTGCGTTCGATTGGCGAGCACTCGGGAGGTCAGAACTCCTGTTCATGGGTGAGGAGGATCCGCATGGTTACTAGTACCCATCAAGGACTTATTGGACATGACGCACTAGCAATATCCCGGGTTCTTTATGGGTACAGTGCGTATGGCGGCTTTGAAGACCACCGGAAAGAGGACATCACCAGTAAGGTCTCGGATCCTTCTTTCACCAATCTTACTCAAAGGAGTGACAGCGACGAAAAGCCCATGCTCGTTGGATGATATTCTGGTGGTAGAGATGCTCATTAAGCGAAGGATTAACGCCCACATCAGTTGGTCAGGTGGAATCAGAATGCTCCCCTGCATTTCGGCCTCGAGAAACACCATTGTTCTCAAGAAGAGAAGAAGTCGATCCGCTTTTCCTCGCCGCAGTCAAGAAGACGAGCTTCATGTACCTTTGATGCTTTAAGGAGTGAGTGCAACCTTTCACTGAGTAAAGGAACTTCTTTGTACTCCTTTATTGTAACACTCAATCTTATTATGTAAGAGAGCGTCTTATATTACTTTCATATGTTTTAATATCAATAAAAGTGACAATTTTTTCTTGTCTTCTTATATGTCTTGACTTCCTCTTTGTATTGAAAATCAGACAAATAGAAGTGATTATTTTTTATTTGCTAGAAATGTAATATTTAACTTAGTAAGTCAAAAAGGAATTTAAATTACTGTTAGAGGTGTGATATTAACTTGACAGGAGTGAAATAATTTTCGTGGACTTGCCAATCTACGGATGAGAATGATAAATGAAACTAGATCCATTGGGGATCTAGAAGAATCTTTACCGTTATAAGTGTGAAATTAACTTAACGGGTTGGATTAAGTCTTGTCAGAGGTGTGATATTAACTTGACAAGGATGTGAGTTAGAGGTGTGATATTAACTTAGTTCTATAAGAATTTCAGTTTCGTTTGGGAAAACCGAAAATACCACTGTCATAGGTGTAGTGTTAAACTTGACAGTGGAGGTAATGCTAGAGGTGTAATTTTGAACTTAGTATTAATCATCTCGACTTCGATATGGAAGTTTGAGGGAAGGTCATTATCATAGGTGTATTATTGAACTTAAAAATGAACTGGATAGTAGAGGTGTGATGTTAAACTTAGCATCGCTCATCTCAGCTTCGATATAGAAGCCTGAGGAAAAGTGACTGTCAGAGGTTTAATATTGAACTTGGCAGTAACTTAATTACTGTTAGATGTGTGGTATTAAACTTAATAATAATTTGTTCGAGGTGTGGTGTTAACATGACAGTAGTTGATTTGCGATATGAGCAATTTTGAGGACTTGTCATTTTATTGATGAGAATTGACAAGTGGAGTTTGGAATGTCAGAGGTGTCATTTCAAACTTGATAAGAATTAGTTGCGATAGGAGCAATTTTGAAGACATGCCATTCCATTGATGCGAATTGACAAGTGGAGTTTTGAATGTCAGAGGTGTCATTTTAAACTTAACAAGGATTGGTTTACGATAGGAGCAATTTTGAGGACTTGTCACTCCATGCAAGGGAGAGACAAGTGAAGCTCGTACTCACTGGGAAGTATTGAAACTTTTCATTGTTAGAGGTATAGTATTAAACTTAACAATGATGAGTCTGTGGACCTACCACTCTATGGAAGAGAATTGGTAGGGACTTTGGTGGAAAATAAAATAAATTATCAGAGGTCTAATATTAACGTGACAATCATTGATTTTCTAAGAACATGGGAGATTCGCCGTTTAGATGTGTAATATTAACATAACAGCGGAGATTCTAAATGAGTTTCGTTGTCAGATGTTTAATATTAACTTGACTGAATTTACTGGGGATCGGGAAATCTGGCTTGTCAGATATTTACTGTTAACGTGACAAATCCCAGCTTATTTCGTTAGAGAAATGAACCCAGGTATTTTTTGGCCCTACCATTCTGTGGGTGAGAATTGGTAGGAGATTTTGGAGGAGAGGATGGAACCAAGTCCCTTAGGATTTTTAGCAAACCCTGAGCTATCAACGGATGTGGTGTGCCTTTACCAACTACCGTTTGAGTTGGGTTAGCCATGCTATTCCCCTCAGCATGATGAGTTGTCGAAGACTTATGTTAGACTTAGAAGCCAACATTTTCCTCTATCCTTAACCGTCGGAGGTGTCGGATGTCCATAGATACACTAGAGAAGAGTAACAAGGTTAAAACTGAAGTTTTGCATTTTGTTTCTTCTTCAATGTTTACATCATGCATCATGATATAACCAGCGCTCGATCGGCTCGACACTGATCGACCGTGATGTGATCTAGTAGGAAGTGAGAAGTTTTTCTTTGACGTTCTTCCAAATATCTTGGATCTAGAGTTTTAATCAGAGGTGTAGTATTAACCTGATCAGGAGAAGAATGCTATCAAAGATAGTATTTCTTCAAGAATTTACCGTTGATTGGCATCATGAGCATATCACTGTCTGGGGTTATAAGGCGATATGCTCCGTTTGAGTAGACTGACTCCACTACAAATGGTCTTTCCCATTTGGGTTGAAATTTCTCTTTGGTCTTATGCGTCATCACCATGGGTCTTCTGACAGCTAAGACTAGGTCGCCTTTCTTGAAAGTCTGTTCCTTGACTTTCTTGTTGAAGGCTCTGGTAATTCAAGCTTGATAGAGCTTGATTTGCTGTTGAGCTTGCAGGCGTTTATCGTCTAATGCCTCCAGCTTTTGGAGTCATATTCGATGCTTCTCTTTATTTGTCATCTCTGCTGTCAAGGCGACGCGTAGAGATGGGATCTGGATTTCTATTAAGAGTACAGCTTCACACCCATATACCAAATAAAACGGTGTAGCTTTCGTCGGGGTTCGGACTGTCGTACGATAAGCCCATAAGCATTCACCTAATTTATCGTCCCAGTCACGTTGGCTTTTTGAGACGAATTTCTTGAGAAATTCTCCAATAGTCCCATTGAAAGCTTCTGTAAGGCCGTTAGCGGCTGGATAGTATGCCGTTAAAGACACGCTCTAGATTTTAAACTTATTACAGCACCTCTGAAAGGCTTGACTGACGAACTGGGGCCCGTTATCATGAACAATTCATCGTGGCACGCCAAAACCGTAGATGATGTGATGTTTAACGAATTTGATCATGTCAGATGTCTTCACCTCCCTCAAGGGGATAGCTTCAGCCCATTTAGAGAACTAATTGGTTATGGCTAGGATGAACTAATGTCCTTTGGATGAAGGTGGGATGATAGGACCAATCACGTCCATTCCCCACATTTCAAATGGCCAGGTAGAAGTTGTAGAGCGAAGATGTCCTCATGCTTGATGGATGAAGTCACCATGGACCTGACAGGCGTGACATAGTTTGGCGTAAGTGATGGCGTCAGGGATCATCTTTGGCCAATAATACCTCAGTCTTTGGAGTCGATCTCCAAGCTTTGGACCAGGTTAATGAGCTCCACACATGCCATCATACGCTTCTTTGAGCACTTTCTGTGCCTCCTTCTGTGACAGGCAGCAGAGGAGGATCCCATCATGCGATCAGCAATATAGTGTTCGCGTGATCGCATTATAATAGAATTTAGGGGCTTTCCTTCTAATGGCAGCCACCTCTTTGGGGTCATCAGGAAAGATGCCGTATAATGCATAGTCGATGTACGGGAATCGCCAATCGCAGAGTCCTAGACCTGTTGAAGTCTCTAAGGCTTCTTTGACTTGACGGTCTCCTATCAACTTTTGGTGATCTTCAAAAGCGAATCTTAGGCAATACAAGTCATGGCTGTAGACGAGTATTTTCTCTACTACTCTGGTTGGAAGAGCCAATGAAGCAGCGAGAGGCGCCAGTGCATCTACGTGTGCATTTTGCTGGCGAGGTACATGATCGGATATAAAAATTTCTAAACCTCTCGGTCATGTATATAGTTGCATTGTAATAGGGTACTAAGTCTTCATGTCTGACTTCGTACTTCCCGCGAACTTGGTTAACGATGAGCTTAGAGTCACCGTATGCTTCGAGATTTTTAACGCCAATCTCATCAGCGATTTGCATCCCAATCAAGAGAGCATTGTATTCTGCTACATTGTTGAAACATGGCTCAGTTAACGAGAATGCACGAGGGATTACGTAATTCTGTGGGGGAGACAAGGACTATCCCTACTCCTGCTACGACATTCCCTTGCGGACCCATTCTTGATGCACTGTCGAAGAAGAGGTACCATACCTGTCCTTCGAAAGATGTCTGGGTCAAACAAACTTCAACGACCTCATTTGGGAGATCTTCATAAAGTTTGGTCGCTCTTGGATCTGCATGCTCAGCCAGAAAATCTGCCACCGTCTGTCCCTTCACGGCTTTTTGCGGCAGGAATTGCATCTCAAATTGGGAGAGCAATATGGCCCATTTCGCCAGTCGACCATTCAATGACGATGGCTTTATCATAAACAACCTTAAAGGATTGACTTTTGATATGACATGTATAGTTTGGCCCACTAAGTAGTGTCGCATTTTCTGGACGGCGAATACCAATGCCAAACATTCCTTTTCTATCGGGTTGTACCGATATTCGGCTCCGATTATAGTTCTACTCAAATAGTAGATTGCCTGCTCATATCCCTGATCATTATTCTGAGGTAGCAAAGCTCCTAAGGAATGATCCATCGCTCGAACGTATACCAGGAAAGGTTTTCCTAACATTAGAGCTGTAAGGAAATGTGGTTGCGTGAGGTATCGTTTGATTTCCTCGAACGCTTGTTGGCAAGCATCATCCCAAATGAATGAAACACCCTTCTTCATTAATCTGGTGAAGGGTTGGCATCTTCATGAGAGATTTAAGATAAACATCTGGATGTATACTAATCGCCCTTGCAATCCTCTAAGCTCCCTGAGATTCCTTGGAGGTTGCACTCCTAAACAGCGCGGACTTTCTCTGGATCAACGTGGATTTCTTTGGATGTCACAACAAATCCTAGGAATCTACTGCTGGCTACCCCCAAGAAAAATTTGGTGGGATTCATTTTTAATTGATGTGCCTTCATGATATCGAATACTATCTTCAGATTTGCTATGTGATCGCCCTTGGTACGGCTTTATACTGCAATGTCGTCGATGTAGCACTCTACTGTTTTGTGTATATGCTCGTGGAAAATTGCATTCATAACTCTTTGGCATATTGCCCCCGCGTTTTAATCCGAAGGGCATGACAGTATAGCAATACACCCCAATGGCGTCCTGAAAGGTATATGCTTTTCATCATCAGGGTACATCTTGATTTGATTGTATCCTGAGAATCCATCCATAAAGGACATCCATTAAAAACCACACGTGTTGTCGATCATGACATCTGTGATTGGAAGGGGGAATTCATCTTTAGGACAGGTATAAGGTCCCTAGTTAGAAATACTGTATTTTATTTTATATTTTTTCTAAGTATTTATTTTGATTTGCTAATTATTTTATTATGATTATTAATCAACTTAATTTACTGCTCTTCTTCTTGTGATTATTATTATTATTAAATATACAAATTATTTTTAAGATAGTAAATGATAATTTGGCTTTATATATTATTACCATTATTTCATATCTATATTAATTACTTATTATTATTATTATTCTCATTATTAATTGCTATTATTATTTTATTATGATTATTATTATTTCTTATTAATATTAGTAGAGATACTATTTTTAATATTATTAATATTAATTTAGTTATTACTATGTTTATTGTTAATTATCATTATAAGTGTTTATTATATTATTGTTAATTTCGTTGTTGTTATTATTTACCATTATTAATATTAGTTAATGTGAATATTATTATTATTGATTTTTGTTAATGTTAATTAATATTATTATTATTATTTTATAGTAATTATTATTTAGTGTTATAATCAGTATTATTTATATATATTTATATATATATGTTGTTATTATTATTATGGTTATGGCTAATTATTTTTGGTGTCATTATTAATTATTAATATTACTATGATTTGTATTTATTTATTATTATTTGTAGTATTCTTCTTTCCCTTGATTCCAATCAACCCGCTACCCATTAACCGCAACCCACCCTATGTAATCTTCATCTAATTATTCCTTTAACCCTAACCCTAATCCCAAAGTTGATTCTCCATCTCATCAATACAGCCCCAAGCCGAGTTTCTTCCTTCTCCGTGCCGTGTTCTGTCTCCATCAGCAGCCTGCAAATAGATCGCAGCCCCTCCTCCCCGTAGCAGCGTCATCCCCCCTTGATGGCCACGGCACCCCGGAGTCTTCTGCGACCTCCTTCCTCTCTCCGGCGAACCGCGAGCACCTGGCTGGTCGTGAGCACACAACAGCCCACGCCAGCGCTCAACAGCCCCATCTGACCGAGCTTCCCCAGCACAATAACCCCTTGGCCGCTCCAACACAACCCCCACCTCCATGAGCAGCCACGGAAGTTCTTCCTCCCCCTCCTCGGATGGCCGATAACGGCTTCACCCAACAACCAAACACCCATCCTTGGATGAACACTCCTCCAACCCTCCACGGTAGAGCGCATACCAGGATGGCAGCGCGCCTGTAGCGCACCCTCTGCGCAACAAATCCCCATGGTGCACGGCCCCGGCGACCCTCGATAACTCCCCCTACACTTCTTCCAACACAGGCTAATCCGGATCCCCCTCTGCACTCTGCTGCGCCAACCATCCACGATAGTGCCATGGCCTGGCCATCCCCCTCCCTTCAGCAGCACACACGAACCCAACCTCAAGCCCCCACGCCCTCTCCCCTCCATGTTGCCGTGTCCAACACCCACCAAGGCACCAAGCCAAGCCAAGCCTTTTCCATGGCACAAGCTAGTCTGAACCTCTTTTCTGCCACTTCGTGGGTCGCCGTTGATCACCGTTGGTGAGCGCGAATGCACCCACGCTCTTCACGGTGATATTCTCTATCCAACGACACCCTCCGCGGCCCCCGACGCCTCCGCCAGAGCCTCCGTCGGCACACCACAAATCACCACATTATTATGTGACTCCTCTTTCCCTTCTTGTAATTATTAGGTGTGTTTTAATTGGTGCATGTCTATAGCTGTGGAAAATTATGTGTTGGTGTATGTATATAATTATGAATATGCATGTAATTTGGGTAATGATGTGTGCGTGAGTGTGTTTTAGTGTATGGGTAAATTATACATGTATAAGTATGTTTAAGTGTATATATGCATGCATGTATATATGTATTATATGTGTACATATTGTTATATACGTGTACGAGCACGTGCACGTACTGTGTACGTTTGAGTGCATTCTTGAGTACGTGTGTGATTATGTTCAAGTATGTATGAGTATGTGATATGTGTACAGTTGCGTGCTTCAGTGATTCAGACCCATTCGGTGAGATCCGGACCCGTTGCAGGAGACCCAGACCTGATTCGGATTCGTGCTCGTTGTGGACCCGATACATAGACGATTTGAAAACTGTTCCATGGAATGATCCGTAGATCAGTACGGTTCGTGCAGTGAAGACCAGACGGTGATTCGAATCCAAAACCTCATCATTTCATGTGAGCGTTCATTCTTATGTATTTCCTTATTTATCATTGTTGGTATGCGTTTACATATTACACTTATCATTTTATGTGACTTTCTATTATATTTTACTATTTTGATTACTTGTACCTCTTTATGAGACATCCATAATTGTTCACTTTAATTACGTAGTTGATATAAGCTTGTATCAGCGTCATTTCATGTGTTGATAGTTTATCGTTGTTGGCTTAGGCCTAGTGTTGATGCACCTTAGACAGTGGCCCATTTTGATCCACTAGTTAGTTGGCCCAGTTCATATTGAGGATAGATGACTTATTTGATGTAAAGTACTTCTTAGACTTGTTATTCTTTCTTTTAGTAATAACTTAGGTGATGATTCATTCGGGTATTGACGACGGGCTTGTTATGACGATACTTTACGAAGAGATTGGATTTCTTGATGTTTGGATCAGTATATGGACTTAGTTGGAGTTTGGGGTTGAACTGGGATATGTTATTTACATTGTATATTGATCGGTACTTAGATGTGACTGATTTTTGTTGGATTGCGACCAGATGTGTGGATATCTTGCCTTTGACTTTGATATGTGATATCATATTGGTTTTGAATTATTAGAAGCAAGAGTTCCTAGATGTATCAACTGATTATATCAATTGAGTATGGATGAGTTGTTGGTATTGACTTATAAGTGAACTATTCTAGATTGTAATTTTTGAGAATGTTTCGTCTTTAGATATGATTTCAGTGTGCGTTGACTTGTTGATCTCGAGGATATACCATGTGCTTCATGTTTAGTTATATAGAGATTGAGCTATTGTGATAGTGATCTATTCGATATCAGTGATCTTGTATCTCAGAGTTATCAGATAGCAGTCATCACTTTATCAGTTGATGAGATTATTTGTTGGTGATCATATGACATTTTCAAAGTTTATAGGAGTTGGTAGGTATCTGTATCAGTTACCAGTTGTTATTGATATTATTGTGTTTGTGGCTATATCTCCAGTATCCTATTTTAGATGTCAGATATTAGTTGTCAGCTACTCAGTTGTCAGATATTAGTTATCAGTTGTCAGATTATCAGCTATTATTGACATCACTAGTTGTTGGAGATATCAGTTACTCTTTAATAATAACTCATATTGATTGCTTATTAATAAAAATACCATGACCCGGGGAATAGGGGTAATTGCCTGATGATGCATGTCGTGTATTTTGGAAGCACTTATTATGGTACCGAGTTGTAGGTTCCAACCATGGGGAACCAAGGTAGTACTGGCTACCTATTCAGTTGTCAGTTGTCAGGGCCATACCCGGATTACGGCGCCACACTAGTTGTCTTTTCGTGTGGGGTTGTGGTTTCAGTTATTAAAGCCTTGCGGCTTGTCCTGGTTCAGCGCCAGGGGTGTTAGACCGTAGTACCGGGCATGCACGGTACCCTTCCAAAACACATGCACTACATTGGCAGGCAGTTACAACAACGATAACTTTGTTTGTTATGTGAGAAAACGGCTGTGGTATGGGACACAGCTAAGTACTACATTAGTTAGGTTAATAACAACCAACCAGACTAGTGACATATGCTAGGTTACACATTCAGACATCAGCTATTAGTTTACAATTGTAATAGTTGCCTTATATCTTCATTCATGTTGTTATGCAGTTATCCTTCAGTTGTTTGTTTATCATGTTATTTAGTTATCTTATGACTGTAGTTTATCTTGTTATTATTCTATGCATATTGTTTTTATGCACGAGCTCTCCCCCTTACACACACACTAATCAGGTCGCTTTCTGACGATCCTGGATTTGTACGTCTAGATATTGGACGCTTTGTTTCTATTATGCAGGTGTTCATTGAGATCATACGCTTCGTGAAGAGCTGGAGCTTCTCCCTATCTGATTCCGGTATTCTTATCTTTCTTGCCTTCATATTATTTTCATATTCTCATTATATCAGATTCAGTTGTTTTTCCAGTTCTTCATTTATATGATATCATGTGTGGATACTTATATGTTATATTGCAGTAATCATGATTTATTACAGTTGGGATTTATAGCTTGTTTCAGGTTACTTAAGGCTTAGCGCGTATATGTGAGGTATTTTCCTTGCGTATATGCGTCGCCGACTCGTGTCGCGTCGTCGCTCCAACGTATTTTGGGAAGCGAGGCGTGACAACAGGCCTCGTTTAGATCGCGAAAATCAATACAACCTAGATCTTCCCATTTTTCTTGGTAACGGGGATGATATTGGCTACCCAATCAGGGTGTTGTTCCTCCCTGATGAAACCGGAGTCTATAAGCTTTTTGACTTTCGACTGGATTGCTTCCATTATTTTCAGACGGAACCGTCGCTGTTGTTATTTGACTGGTTTCGCGTCTGAATTAATGTTGAGGCAATGTGGAGCCACTTGAGGATCAAGCCCAGGCATATCCTCATAATTCCTAGCGAAAACATCTATATACTCTCGCATGAGAGATATTAGCTCTTCCTTCTCAGAGGGTGATAAGTTTTTGCTTATAAAGATGGGCTTAGAATTAGCCTCATCTCCCAGATTGATCTGGGTGACCTTATTCTCTGTGGGTGGTTCAAATTGCTCGAAGCGAATTCCCAAAGAGTGTTTAGGTGTTTAATCCAAGGATCTGTATCTGACAGGATTATTTCCTCATCTTCATCTTTCGAGTGGCTCGTTGAAACCATGTTTACCGAAAGTTCTTTGAAGATGTTGCTGACACTAGCATCTGACTCCCACGATGACGTACCTGACGAGCGGTAGTGATATAACGACTCTTCAGACTCAGAGGCCGACGAGATTGGAGTTGACACATAGCCTAACCCCTGCGAGTTTGATGATAATAATCAGGGGTATTCCCTTTTGGAACGAAGGATCGAAGCAGTGTTCTCCTTCCTTTGCCAAATTTCAAACCAAGACCATTTGTTAGGTCATACCCCATGTTCTCCATCATTCTGAGTACATTTGGCTCATAATGAGAGAATTGAGGAGATTCATCATCGCTTTTAGAGCTCTCACGAGTCATTGATTTGGACTCGACTCTTCAAAAAGGATTGATCTTTGGCCATGCGTCTTGCTGGGACCATGAAACGATCCTTGTGCATCACTGACATCTTGATACACTATGAGGGATGACCTCACTGGTACATGCAATAATGTCAGAGCATCTATTGCCGACTAGGGGTCATCATCTACATCGATACTAGTGTCCGAGGCGTGAAATCAGAAGCAAACATAGAAAAGAGCCAACTCTAACTCTTCATTAATATACCACTCGCCTACATCATTGGTGAGGTTATTAACATCGAGCTTATTAATGCTCGTTACAAGTGGGTTCAGCTCCCAAAGACATTTTTCCTCTGCCTCTGATTCAGTGTCAGCTTCATTACCAGAGTCTAGTTCCTCTGGCTGTGGATTCTCGTTCGTCTCCAGAGAATCATGGTATAGGAAAGAGTTTGTGAAATAGTTCTCTACCCTCTTGAACGGATGCCTTTTGGCGATCAACGTTCGAACCTTCCTACTTTCATCAATATATTTCATGACTTGATGGAGAGTGGAGAGGACGATAGAGTTATGATGAATCCACGGTCGTCCCAGCAGCAAATTGTATGAAGTGTCATCGTCAATCACATAGCACGTCACTTCAAATCTCAGGTCCCCAATCTGATATTTGAGTTTGATCTTCCCCATTGGGCGCGTACCATTGGCGTTGAAACTATAACTGGTAGTTTGGGTGGCGTTCAATCGGTAGGTGGGGATCCCTAAGTGCTGCATGACCCGGTGAGGCATAATGCTCAACGCAGATCCTGAATCTATCTGAATGCGGCTCACTTCAGACGATCCAATATATCCTGTAAAGTACAAGGGCCTATCATGTTTTCCCTTGACCTGCATGTCGTCTGGCGTGAAGGTAATGCAGGGGGCATTTTGAGAGGCGTGGAGACAGTCTTCCTTATTTTTCTCCTGTGGCCCAACTGGGATCTGGGTCATGAAGACTTCAGCATCGGCTAGAGCTTCTCTCGTTAACTTCGACGGTCTTAGAAGCTCGTAAAGAGTGATCCTGGCAGGGATGTTGGCCAGTTGAGCTAAGACATCAAAGCGCAAGGTGCTGAAGTTCCTTCTGCTTTGTCCTTCGGGAGGGCCCTAGCATACCGAAGCTCCCTCTGCTTCTCCGCATGTTGCTTCGCGGGTGGCTTGGTTGGCTCTAAAGTAGATCCAGGCGGATTTGCCACTAACTTGTCATATTTCTTTAAGTATGACTGTCCTGAATGAGTTTCGGCCACAAGTAGCGCATTCGGCTCTGCGGCAAGGACGATTGTCTCCTCCTCTGAGTCAGTTAGGGAGGGGACATTAGCTTCTACTTCCCGGGAAGAGGCACACTCCACATTGTAGGGCGAAGCTTTTGTTTGCCTTTGGACTTCCTGTTGGTAACAGTAGTCCACTGTTGGCCTTCCACAAAGTCGGGATGAACCCACATAATTTCTCCCTGAGGCATAGGAACAGGCACAAGACCTTTCTTTGGCTAATAATGCGGGTCTGTATTGATCATTCTTAGTTCCCCTTTCGGGATGGGAACTACTTCGGCCAGAGTTGGAGGCTGGTTTCCAAACTGAGCCGTCACTTTCTTCTGTTCTGGACGGAGTTTGAGTACTTTCGCATCAATCAGAACTTGAAGAATATCTTTAAAGATATAACAGCTCTTGGTGGGGTGCCCTAGTATCCTATGATACAAGCAGTAGTTGGGATTGTCGGTCTTGTCGACTTTCTCAGGACGTCTAGCTTCAGAAAGCTTCAATCTGTTGCTCTTGTTGAGTAATTTAAACAACGAATCAACGTGCTCGTCCTTGAAGGAGTACTACCTGTTGGCGCGTGGCTGACTCACAGAACCACCCCCTCTGGTCGACTGAGGTTTAACGAGAGATTTTGTCTCTATCGCCAATGTGTCTTTCCTTTTTGATTGGAAAAATATTTCTGGCACGCGCCTTGTTGACTTTTCGAGTCTGGGCTTGTTTTCTTCTGCCCTAACCCTGGCAACAATCTCTTCAGTCTGTTCACCTTGCTGGACCAACTGCTTTCAAGTGCGACTTTCAGCAACTCCTATCTGGGCTAGGAGTGAGGTTTGCAAATTGTGATGCATGTTTCTACCAGGGTGACCTGGGTCATACCGCTAGGACATCGGAGAGTCACGTTCTGAAATCTTTCTACAAATGCTTTGATCGACTCTCTTTTTTGTTGCTTTGTCGCCAGGAGAGTTAGCATGGTAACCTCCAAGTCGTCTTTGAAGAAGCGTGTAAGGAAAAGCTTCTCCAAATCATCCCAAATCTTGATGGAGTCTTTAGGGAGATTCATGAACCATTCAAAGGCGAGTCCCTTCAGAGTACCGATAAACAAACGTGCCAAGATGGCATCATTTGCTACTACGTTCCCTGTCTGAGACTTGAATAGTAGATATGCTAGTTCGGGGACCCCTTACCGTCAAAGGCTTGTAGGGTCGAGCTTTGAACTTGGGAGGGTACGGGACAAGATCCCATTCTGTCGGGTATGGCTGGACCACTCCTGCTTCTTGGAGGCCTTTCCCATTGGTCAGGGCTTCCAAACGCTGCTCTAATTTATTCATTCTTGTAGAATGAGTAGCCCCATTCTCTAGATTGCCTCGCTCTTCAGATGAAGACTTAGACGACTCAGAGTTCGACTGTTTCTCCTCTTCTATGTGCACATAAGATGAACTCTCCCCTTTTTTTCGCATGCCTTTAGACTTTTAGAAGAAGTTTTGGCATTCGATTTTTTCTTGTCCTCATGCAACCGTGCAAGCATCTGTTTGAGGGTATCGATAGATTCTTGTTGGGCGTGAATCATATCGAATTGTTTCTCTGGATCTGGGCTTGCTGCTCTAAATGCCTGATCGTTTCCTTAGGAGCGTTTGCCATATACGCAAAGGATTTCTTCTTTATAGAAGAGTTGGAGGCCTGTGATTCTGTGATGGCAGAGTATGATTCACTTATTTCAATGCTCCGGGCTAGGGCACTATAGTCAACGGGGGCTACCACACCAGTCCGAGTGCGAGTATGTCGGTATACTCCTTCTGGTTCCATATCGGATTCATCAGAGCTGATTGCTGGTTGTTTTCTCCTATTTCTACTTGGCGTAGTGCTTGGACCTACCATGTTTGTAGTGACTTCGGGGTACTCCGTGTCAGAGAAGGTTCCCCTTCTATGGGAACGACGCCTTTTGGCTGATTGATAGGTTGAGGTTAATCATCTGAATACTGACTGCTTGCTTATATGAGAGTTGTAGCGGCATTCAGAGAGCATTGCCGTGATGAACCGTTCACAGCAAAAGGATGGAGTGATCTGATTAGCTCTCCTCTTTTTTGTCAAGTAATCTCTTAGATCTGTCGGAGGATGATCAAAGAGATTAGCCTCAGATTTTCAAGGATTTTTCAGTATTTGAGAGCCATCCTTGCGTCGCAACTCTGAAAAGCAGGGTTCAAAAATGCGGAGCTCACGTTCTGTGGAACAGACGCGGCTCTCACGTTTTGGCTTTGAAATGCGGGTCTCGTGCCTCTGCTAAGAAGAGACACGGTCCTCACGTTGCTGATTGTCGCATCTAGCTAGCGACACTTGAGAAATGCAGACCTTCTGAGTCCCACGTTTAGTTGTAGAGACACGGGCCTCGTGTCTCTGAGGAGAGGCACGGACCTCACACTACTGAATGTCGCATTTGAGAAGTGAAATCTCAAAAACACAAACCTTTTGGGCTTCGCATTTTGGTCTCCATACACGGACTTCGCGCGTCTGACGTAACTCAGAAGAGACGCGGACTTGAGCCTCGCGTTCTATATCTGCTGGACAGATAGTTGTTCCAGCTTCTTGCACCTGTAGTTGACGCGCTCGTCGCCTCTGTCGACATTCAGCATTCCGGTTACGCCGTACGGGTGTTGGGAACCCCCGGTAACTTGGATCTGAGGAAGAGGATGGGCATGAGCAGGCTGACCGTCAACAACGTTGACCTCGCGGGTCTCGTGGGAGACGTTGACGCGGGTCTTACGTGTGATACGTCCGGCCATGATATTCTCTACACAGACCGCATTCGGGAAAGCCTCTGATGGGACCAGAGAGCAGATCTCGGAGGAGACTTTGTGGTACTGCCGTGCTTCGGGCTCTTGGAGCCAGAAGAGAGGAACTCTTCATACTTTGCCTGGTCAAATTCTACGATAAGCGATTCGACCATTTTTCCATGCAGGTGAGTCACCTTGCGCCACGACTTGCTCATCAGTAGAGAAAGTTGTCCCCAGCGGAGTCGCCATCTCTTCTTTGGTTCAGAAAAAATTTAGAGGATCGTAATAAAATTTTCTTGAATCAATGAAAGATTACAACAATTTCAAAACTTTCAATTACAAGAAAGAGAAGATATTCAAACTCAAATCTTCTCTTTGTTTAATATTGGATTCTTGATGTGGCGGTGGAAAGTGAATCTTGTTCTCTGTTGACTGGTTGAGCGTCACAGTCTTCTGGGAATTTTCTCTTCAGAGTAACACAGCTCCTGTCTAATAAAATCTCAAAGAGACTTGAGGTAAGAACAAACTTGTACTCAGTAAGTTGTTAGAAGAGTTGCATTCTTTTGTATTTCTCAGCTAGAAATTCTAATTTCTCCAAGACTTGCGACCAAGAATTCTCTACTCAAAACTCTCGACCCCTCTTCAGTAGCAAACTGAGCTATTTATAGGGGTTTCAAAGGTAAAACTGTCCCCTAAAAATACTCCTTAATGGGGGTTACCTCCCTCATTACGTGGGTAGTAATTGACCCAGTAATTAGGGAAGTTATAACCGAGACGCGGCCTTCGAGCCTCGTGTTTTGCCATTGAGGTAACGCTTGAGAAACGCGAGCTTCAAGTTCTGCGTCAAGCTTCATGTGAGACACGGGCTTCGGGCACTGTGTCTAGGTATTGCATGGATGACTGAGACGCAAGTTTCAAGCTCTGTGTCTTGGCCATTGCAGTAAAGCAAAGACGCGAGTTTCGACTCTTACGTCTTGGTACTGCAGTGATGCTGAGGCGCGGCTTTTCAGCTCTGCGTCTTAGTTATTGCAGTAATATTGAGACGCAATTTTCAACCCTCGCATCTTGGTGCTGCGCTAGTGGCTATGCTGCCTTACATCTGGAGTTTGGACTATGCTTTCTGATGACTTGTCCTCAGTGACTTTTGGACAGCTACACTTGTGGAATCATTTTTAGTGAAAATCCTTCATTGTGTTGAAGGAAGGGCGTAGAGCAAGTGTGCTCGAACCTCGAAACAATTCTCCTGTGTTTGTGATTGCTCATCTCTCTCTCTCTTGTGTTTTTATATCCTTCATGCTATTATTGTTTATATCCTTTACATGCTTGATTTTCCCTTGTGTTTCATATATATATTTGCTTGGGATTGTTTGTTCACACTTGTATTCAACCAAGAGAGCCATCGTGGCATCTCAACTCTTAATCTAGAGGAATCATGAGGAGATAGTTTAGAGCCCTTCACCGCGAATTCGGCTACACTCTTTGGTTATACATTGTGTGTTAGCCTAATAATTTTTAGATTGCACAATTAGTTGTTAATTATGTATTAGTGATGCATTAGATTAGCATGTCACCTATTCAACCCCCTCTAAATGACTTTCATGGACATCACGAAATTTTCCCTCTCTTTTCTTGTCTTCTTTTCTTTCTTTTCTTTCTCTTTCTGGTTTAGTTGATAGTAAAAAGGAAGAGGAGATGGATTTATTGTGGTGGACTGGAAGGTTTTGTGGAGGAAGAGAGTGGGTATATGTGGGTCTGTGTTTAAGCTCAAGGGGGAGAGGCCGATTTATGGTTATTAATAGACATGTGATACATTGTATCTAGACATGTGTATAAACATGTGATACATTGTATCTAGATATGTATACTTTTCTTATTTCATTTTTCACTTCTATATATATTGATATAACCCGTGGTGAAATCAGATACTGAAATTTCTTCTTCTCAAATTATCATGGTATCAGAGCCTCTCAAATCCTCTGTTGATCATCATTCTATGCTATCAACGTGTCTGCACTGGGTCATGCTCATCATTTTATGCTATCAACGAGCTTGTGCTGGGTCATGCTCATATCTAGCGTTAGGCCATCTCTTCATCTTCCGCTATTGTCGACCTTGACAGCATCTTACTCCAGCGCTGCCCTCGGCCCTTGCCTCCATAACCATCTTCGTCCCTCAACCTCCAGCACGAAGGCTTTCTCCTTTGAGATATGCCGAGCGATGACTTCACTATTCCCTTTGTCGACGAAAGACGATCGATGTGAAATGACTTCACCATCCCCGCTGTCGATAAAAGACGATCGATGAGCGATGACTTCACCATTCTTGCCATCAATGAAAGATAATTGACAAGCGATGACTTCACCATTCCCGCCGTCGACGATAGACGATCGACGAGCGATGAGTTCACTATTCTCGTCGTCAACGAGAGACGATTGACGAGCGTATTTTTAAACTCTTGATGTTTGATTCACCGTGAGCTTGAGGGGGATGTTAACAGACATGTGATACATTATATCTAGACATATGATACATTGTATAAGATATGTACACTTTCCTTATTTCATTCTCCACTTCTATATATATTAATGTACCCCTGAAATTTCCTTTTCTTCAAATTATCAATGGCCATTGCCATGGGAGGGCTTCTCTAGAGCATTCTAACATGGGGAATGATCTAAAGAGGAGAGCACGGGTCTCAAGGCAGCGGGCGACACTGGAGAGAGGTCATGTCGTCGCGTAACGCAACGAGATACTTGGATTTGTAAGAAGAAGAAGAAGAAAAAGGCGTGTTTGAAAATTTTGAATTGTTAGGGTTATATATGTAAAATTTTGTCAATTAATTTTCAAAATAGAAATAGTCTTTGCAAAAATTATTTTGTGAGGGTTTACACTGCAAAATTTGCATAATTTTGCCCACGTGAAGAGTACAGTAGATATTTAATATTAGTTGACTAAAGAATAGACTAATATTTAATTTACTTATTTATTTATTTCATTTGGTTAAGTTTTGATTAATTCAAAAAAATCTTCAAAAATTAAAAAAATAGAAAAATCATCCTGAATGACTCCGCAAAATCGGATTTGCGAAATTCATCCCGATTGTTAATTAAAATTCTGGAGTCGGTCGACAACACCGGTTTGTCTCGGATTTTGAGTTTTTTTCAAAAATTTAGAAAAATTTTAAAAATGTAGAAAACTATTGGGAAATGATATCTTGAGCTGAAACAGGCTCAGCCTGGGCTAGCAGGATGGTCAAATCAGGTATTTACACTGTATCGATCACCAACATGGAATACGAACTGAACTGAGGATTACATCTCCCTTCGCCCTTCCCCTCGCGCTCACCGTCATAAAATCTCGTCACCATGAAACCTCACTGATATGAAACCAGCGACGAGCAGCGGCAGTAGGTAGAGCAGCGACAATGAACTCTCAGTCTATCTCTCTTCCTCTCCCTCTCATTTCTTTTCCTCTCGGTCTGAACCAAAATCGAACCGAACTTTTCAGTTTGGTACTGTGCGGCAGTGGTATCAACTTCGATGCGGTGCAATTTTAATATTTTGGCAAAAATCGCGCCACACAAATGCCATCCCTAGTGGCGACGAGGCCTTGGAAGAGTTACACGCTGAGGACTGATCCGCGTCTGCTACAACCTGCTCATCTCCTCCCTTGTACTTCATGTGCTGATGCCTGTTTGGTCAGCTTTTTCTTTTGTCGTGAGGAGCGATACATTTGTCAGATTATTATCACTTTGTTATTTTGTTGGTCTGTGAACTTACAACTTGCTTGTTTCGTTAATGACTTTTTAATGAAGCGCAGGGGAGTTAGTGCCAACGTTTATGTTTTAACTTCAAAAATATAACTTCTTGGTGCAAGCTTGGACTCAATCATACTCCAGGTCATGCTTTATTGATCTTTGATAAAGAAAATATGATAGGAGGGGAATCTACAGAGAAAAAGAACTCAATAAAAAAATTATAACTTTATTTATTGACTTTAATAAATTCTCGTACAACTTCTCATGCAAAATTTCTCTTGTGCTCTATTTATAGAAATACAAAATTTTCAGTCTTCTACTCCTACACAAACTCTAATAATCAAATACTACTACTACTACATAAAAATTCAAATAAATAGAAATTCCTACTGCAATCATAATTAGACTTTAATTTCTAAAGGAGTAGAAACTCTTCTAAATAGATACTACTAATTTAACTCAACTTTGACCAAACCCCATAACCAGCATGATTTGGAATTGAATTATATTTCATATTCACTTTAATTCAATTTTTTCATAAAACACACGTCTAGCAATCTTCATAACTTCATAAAAGTGTCCTTGAATAACTTGACAAAAATGTTTGGCTTTATCTCCTATTTTAATGTGCTGTAATATGATTTCCTTGTTATTTACTTGCTAGTTGTATAAGTGTCGAATCTATGCAAATTTTGATAGAAACTTCATAATTGTTGTAGCCATAATGAGTTGTCAGCTCTTTTAATTTCTTTTTTTCACTTAACTCCTGTTAGTTTTCCTTTTATTAAAGTAAGAAAACCCATTCGATTTAACTGAATAATCTTGCCTTCTTCATTCATAATATTTTTTTGACTTTTGTAGAATCTTATTCTTAGATTTTTCTCAAAAACTTTTTTTTTTATATTTTCTTTTGTAACAAGAGAAAAAATGCTTTATCCTTCCTTACATTTGGCCTTGGGCTCCGTCTTGAACCTTTTCTTGATGATGGTCATGGTGCACCTCTTCGATATTTTCGTTCTTCTTTGATGTGTAGTCGTCTGCAAGATAAGTTGCTTTTGCCTCTTTTTACCAATCTTCATGACTTTTTTGAAAGTCCTGTTCAATTTGCACATTTTTCTTACTTTTGACGCGAACATAAATTGAAGTGCTTAATTTTTTACACTTGGAAAATCAACACTGCTTTGTCCTATTTCATTGTTGTAACCACCACTTATTAAACATAATTATTTCTTTTCTTCTTGTCTTTCTTTTTGTTCCTCTTGTCCTTCTTCACTTTCATCTTTCTTCTTTCCCTTTTTTATTCCTTTCTTCGCCTTTCTCATCTCATCTTTTGCTTCTTTCGTTTCTTTTTCTCTCCTTTTTTCATTTCTTCTTCTCTTTTTCCTCCTCATCTCTTGCATATTCTTCTTCTATTTCTCTTTTTTCTTCTTCGTTTCCTTCTTTTTGTCTCCTCCTCCTCCTCTCTTTAAAATCTTGCTCTCATGAATTTGCAAATCTTTCATAAATTGATCTTTTTTTTAAGTTCCTATTTCTTGAACTTCTTCTTTTTGAATTCATAGATTTCTTGAGTTTCTTTTATTCATTCCTCAAATTTCATGACTTCGGAATTGCTCTGTCGTTCTCTCTTCATCGATCTTTTGAAAAATATCCCAAGCATATTTTGTTGTTGTACCTTTAATGATATTAAAAATATCTTCATTAAATTAACAAAATATTAAAAAAAGAACAAATATATCTTTGTCTATAAGTCATCACACTGATCCCTTTCAGATGACATTATTTATTCCATCTTTTGTCATCTCGAAACATTTTCAATGATCTCTCACATGTCTTAAAAGATCAATAATTCTTTCATATTGCACTCCAACTCTGGTTGTTATCTTTTATTAAATGATAAACAATAAGTTGCATCAAACTTATTAGTCATCTTCTTGAAGATCGACTTCAAATCGGTTATTAATGATGATAATAATTAGAGTAACATGAGTGAGAATTTTATGGCTCTGATACCACTGTTTATTTTCGATAATAAAAAAAATATGAGAGGAGAGAAATCTATGAAGAAAGAAAAATACTAACTTTATTTTATTGACTCTAATAATTTCTCGTACAACTTTCTCATAATGAAATCTTGTGCTTTATTTATAAAAATACAAATCCTTCAAGCTTTGACTTCTACAACAAACTCTAATAACCAAATACTACTTCTCTACTTTGAACACTCAAATAAAATAGAAACTTATACTACAATCATAATTAGATTTTGATTCCTAAAGAAATAGAAACTCTTTTAAATATGTACTCCTAGTTTAATTTAATTTTGACCAATTTTTCCTAACATGATTTGAAGTTGAATTATACAACATGCTCAACTTAATTCCCAGCCTTAGGTTTGAACCCTTGCACCCTAAACTCTAAAAT
>JAVJIF010002595.1:0-102389 GCA_038442645.1 Agave tequilana | reverse complement strand
CGAGCACCAGCCCCCAGGCCAACCAGCAGCAGCATGACGCAGCAGCAATCTGGACAGCCCCTTATCCGATCTGTGTAACACCTCCGACGAGCACCAGATCCCCTCCACGGCGACTCGGCAACACCGCCAACAGGCCAGCCAAGTTCCCAGCAGACCGACAGCAACCAACTCCCGTGGCATCCTCCAACAGCAGCGGACAGCCGAATCCAGATCTGGACAGTAGCACAGATTCATGTCCACGCAAGTTTAGCGAGCAGCCCGTTCTCCTGATCCACGCCAGCCTGTCGTCGAGACTGACACGGTGACCTTCCCCAGTGCCTTGGCCACCCTCCCGTGCAGTACGATGGCGAGGAACGACACTACAGCGATCGCGGCAGCGACTCGCCCGGCGACGCGTACAGCAGCAACTACCCAGACCAGCAGCACAGGCAACGAGCGGCGGGATTCAGGCCCCTCCGGCGAGCGCGAGATTCCCAGCTTGCAGCCAGGTCTTCCCCGGCACCCTGGCTACCGTCCTGTACAGTCCGACAGTGAAGAGCGGCGCCACAGCGACCGTAACGGCGACTCGCCCGGTAACAAGCAGATTCCCCAATGTGAGTATTTACTCCTTTTTGGTTCCTTTTAATTTCATGTAATCAATTCCATTATATTCATGTGTACATGTACTAGATTAAAGTAGTGATTGTGTATGATGATATGTGCAAGAGAGGATACACATACATATTTTATTGTGTGGGAGAATAGAATTGATGAACCTCTGTTTCTGGCTGACAGAACTGGATTAGTCGACTTGACTCATTTATTAGTCGACTAATCCATGTAGTAGTCGACTAACACCAGCCTATAGTCGACTAGGTTTCCTTCCAGGAATTTATAGACTCTCTGTATCACTCTGCTGGTCGACTTGTCATGTTTAGTAGTCGACCAGTAAAGTTATTAGTCGACTATACATTACCATCAAGTCGACTAATAGTAGTAATTAGTCGCCAACCCTTGACCTAGTCGACTAATTATGTGACCTGGAAGTTTGTGTAGCACCCTGTATCTGTATCAGTCGACTAGCCTTACCTTTATAGTCGACTTGTCTTGCCCCTAGTCGACTTGGACTACCTCTATAGTCGACTAAGGTTGGCCTGTCAGCTTGGTGTAGCCCCTTTATTGGATGTAGACATTAACCTTGGGTTATGTGATGGATATGGATGGATTGTATGTGACCTCAAGAGATAGATATTGGTGATAATGATTTGATCATGATAGATCTTAGATGCATGTACATGATATAATGTCGAGTGTTGGAATATCATACTTGATACTTATGGAAGAGGGAATTATGAAGTCTTATGAATCAGATATAGTTTGTCAGAGAGAGTAGACTAGTACTGATTATGGACATATGTTAGAACAATAACTATTGCATCTGATTACTCGATGTGTATTGGAACAAGATGATTGTAGAACTATTGGGATTATGAATTTGTTGTGATGATTTGGATCTATAGTTGAGTATATAAGAACTATCAGATGATATGTTGTTGATGTTAAGTATCAGAGGTAACTATTCTATGTTTCAGCTATTTAAGGACATATAAGATATGATCTTACTTTACTTAAAGATTAGAGTTCTTTATGATTGGATGGCACTTGGACTATTTCAGAGTTGGACTGTGATTTGGACTGAACTTGAGTTATAGAGGACAGATGATATATTTATGTAGAGGACCTCTTGACTTGATATTCTTTCTTAATAATAACTTAGTTAATGATTCATTCAGATATTGATGTTGACTTGTTACGATGTTCTTTGAGGATTTTCCTATTCAGATATGATTGTGGTGTGTGTTGACATATTGCTCTCGGAGATATACCTTATGATTCATTTGAGTATTGATGTGGACTTGTTAAGATGTTAGAGAGGATCACTTCAGTTAGTAGAGATTGAGCTAGTGTGATAGTGACCAAGTTGATATTAATGATCTTGTACTTCGGATTTACCAGTTACCAGTTTATCACTTATTAGTAAGATTACTTGTTGTTGATTATATGATGTATCCAGAGTTTATAGCAGTTATCAGTTTATCAGTTGGCGAGACTGTTTGTTGATGATCATAAGATATGTACTTCAGAGTTATATGAGTTGGCAGAGATCTGTACCAGTTATAGTTGTTAGCGACACTAGTTGTCTGTGACACTATTGTGTTAGTGGCTATATCTCCAGTATTCTATTCAGTTGTCAGATATCATAGTTGTCAGATATCATCAGTTGTCAGATTATCAGCTAGTATTGGCATCAGCAGTTGTTGGAGATATCAGTTACTATTACATATTAAATAACATTGATTGCTTATTAATAAAAGACACCATAACCCGGGGAACAAGGGGTAATTGCCTGATGATGCATGTCGTGTATTTTGGAAGGATTCTTATGGTACCGAGTTGTGGGTCCAACCATGGGGAACCAGGGTAGTACTGGCTCAGTTGTCAGTTGTCCGGGCTATGCCCGGATTACGGCGCCACACTAGTTGTCTTTTCATGTGGGGCTGTGGTCTTCAGTTGTCAGAGCCTTGCGGCTTGTCCTGGTTCAGTGCCAGGGGTGTTAGACCGTGGTATGGGGCATGCACGGTACTCTTCCAAAACACATGCACTACATTGGCAGGCAGTTACAACAACGATAACATTGTTTGATATGTGGGAAAATGGCTGTGGTATGGGACACAGCTATACTACACTAGTTAGGTAATAATAACCAATCAGACTAGTGACATATGCTAGGTCACACATTCAGGCATCAGTTGTTAGTTTACAGTTGTGATAGTTGACTTGATATCAGTTGTTAGTTTACAGACGTGATAGTTGTCTTATATCTTTGTTGATATTGATATCAGATATGTTTCAGTTCAGATGTTTATCATGTCATGATATTTAATTATCTTATATCTGCAGTTGTTTATCTGTTATTCAGTGGTGCTATATTTGTAGTTGCTCTTATTGTTATTTATGCACATGTTTCTTATGCACGAGCTATTTCCCCTTTACACGCACACTCACCATGGTCGCGGTTCTGACGACCCTCGATTTGCACGTCCAGATATTGGACGGTTTGTTTCTAATGTGCAGGTGTTCGTTGAGGCGTACGCTTCGCGATTAGCTGGAGCTTCTGCCTATTCTATTCTGGTACTATTATCTTTCAAGCTTCCGTATTGTTCCTTGATTCCTGCTATATCAGATCCAGTTGTTATTCCAGTCTTCATTATATGATATCATGCGTGGTTATTTATGTGGCATTGCAGTATTCATTACAATTAGATTTATAGCTTGTTTCAGGTTACTTAAGGCTTAGCGCGTATACGTGAGGGATTTTCCTTGCGTATATGCGTCGCCGACTCGTGTCGCGTCTCCGCTCCAGCGTTTTTTTTGGGAAGCGGGGCGTGACAGGGTTTTCTTGGATCAGAGCCTAGGTTTTCGACTTGTGATGTTAAATTTTGACTTTTGTTTCGCAAGAGAGACCTAGCTCTTACTGGTAACTTGAAAATAAGCTATTGTTATACTGCAATATACATATACTATCCATTATGATATTCAGTCCATTTGGAATTGGCCATCTTCCTTTGGAAATTCTCATCTTTGATCTTTCGATATCCTTGATCTCTACTCTTCTTTTGAGTGATTTGGATTTCCATCTTGATTTCATCTTCCTTTCTATTCTATTTCTTTCCCCATTCTATCTCTTGGAGTGGTTACTTCATGTTGAAGCTGGTAGCAGAATCAGAGTAGCGCAGCGGAAGCGTGGTGGATTTATGATGTGTCGAGAAGTGATGTGAAGTTTGTTTGTTTTCTCCTTTGATTTTGGGATTATTTTTGCCATTTCCTACTTTATTTGAATTTCGGGGACGAAATTTTTAATAAGGTGGGTCGAGTGTAAGATCCCTAGCTAGTAATACAGTATTTTCATTTTTCTAAAGTATTTATTTCGAATTACTGATTATTTTTATTTCATCAACTTGATTTATTATTTTCCTCCTTGAGATTATTTCTATTATTAAATATGGGAATTCTTTTGAGATGGTAAATGGTAATTTGGATTTTATGTTTACCACTATTTATCATTGACATTTATTTTGCTAATCATTATTATTGTTTCATTTCCATTAAGTTGTTAATATTATGGATAGTGGATATTCTATTATCATTTCGTTGTTAATTATTTTAATAATATTATTTGTGTTACTATTATTTGTTTATTTATTTGATATTCGTATTGGTACTAATACTAATCATTGTTGTGGTGTCCTCCTTGTTTAGCCTCTCACCCAATAACCCATTATCTTGATAACCCAAACCCGTTAGCTCACCCAATAGCCCAATACCAAATTACCTAATTGGTTCCTAATCTAGTATTACCCTCAAACCCATTTGGATTAACCCGATACCCATCCTATAAATATTCTTTAACCTTCTTTAATTAACCCTAACCTAATTCCTAAACCCCTCCCCAATGCACAGCCGTCCCTCTCCCCCTTCCTCCTTACACAAGCCCATGCCGAGATCCCCCCTTGCTCTTCTCCGGCGACGACCAGCAGATGGCAGCCCCACGGCCATCATCTCCCACAGGCCGAAGTCCTTACACCAGAGCCGGAGCTCCTCCTCCAGCCAAGGGCCAGGCCGGCCACCTGCAGCAGCCCATGGCAGCAGCGAACCAGCAGCAACAACAGCACGCAACACCGGATCTCCCTCCTCCCGGGCGTGCGCGACAGCCCCATCTCCTCCCCTTGCAGGCCAGCGCCCAACCATCCCTTGGCGCAGCTCCGTCGATCTCCAGCAGCGCCTCGAGATCCACCCATCTCCCTCCGCCGAGCACCAGCCCCCAGGCCAACCAGCAGCAGCATGACGCAGCAGCAGATCTGGACAGCCCCTTGTCCAGATCTATGTAACACCTCCGACGAGCACCAGATCCCCTCCACGGCGACTCGGCAACACCGCCAACAGCCAGCCAAGTTCCCCAGCAGACCCGGACAGCAACCAACAGCCTGTGGCATCCTCCAACAGCAGCGGACAGCCGAATCCAGATCTGGACAGCAGCAGATTCATGTCTGCGCAAGTTCAGGCGAGCAGCCCGTTCTCCTGATCCACGCCAGCCCGTCATCGGAGACTGACACGGTGACCTTCCCCAGTGTCTTGGCCACCCTCCGTGCAGTCCGATGGCGAGGAACGACACCACAGCGACCGCGGCAGCGACTCGCCCGGCGACGCGCACAGCAGCACCACCCAGACCAGCAGCACAGGCAGCGAGCGAGCGGCGATTCCAGGCCCTTCCGGCGAGCGCGAGATTCCCAGCTTGCAGCCAAGTCTTCCCCAGCACCCTGGCTACCGTCCTGTGCAGTCCGATAGTGAAGAGCGGCGCCACAGCGACCGTAACGGCGACTCGCCCGGTAACGAGCAGATTCCCCAATGTGAGTGTTTACTCCTTTTTGGTTCCTTTTAATTTCATGTAATCAATTCCATTATAATTCATGTGTATATGTATCTAGATTAAAGTAGTGATTGTGTATGATGATATGTGCAAGAGAGGATACACATACATATTTTATTGTGTGGGAGAATATAATTGATGAACCTCTGTTTCTGGCCGACAGAACTGGATTAGTCGACTTGACTCATTTATTAGTCGACTAATCCATGTAGTAGTCGACTAACACCAGCCTATAGTCGACTAGGTTTCCTTCCAGGAATTTATAGACTCTCTGTATCACTCTGCTGGTCGACTTGTCATTTTAGTAGTCGACCAGCAAAGTTAGTAGTCGACTATACATTACCCTCAAGTCGACTAATAGTAGTAATTAGTCGACCACCCCTTGACCTAGTCGACTAATTATGTGACCTGAAAGTTGTGTAGCACCCTGTATCTGTATCAGTCGACTAGCCTTACCTTTATAGTCGACTTGTCTTGCCCCTAGTCGACTTGGACTACCTCTATAGTCGACTAAGGTTGGCCTGTCAGCTTGGTAGCCCCTTTATTGGATGTGGACATTAACCTTGGGTTATGTGATGGATATGGATGGATTGTATGTGACCTCAAGAGATAGATATTGGTGATAATGATTTGATCATGATAGATCTTAGATGCATATACATGATATAATGTCGAGTGTTGGGATATCATACTTGATACTTATGGAAGAGGGAATTGTGAAGTCTTATGAATCAGATATAGTTGTCAGAGAGAGTAGACTAGTACTGATTATGGACATATGTTAGAACAACAACTATTGCATCTGATTACTCGATGTGTATTGGAACAAGATGATTGTAGAACTATTGGGATTATGAATTGGTTGTGATGATTTGGATCTATAGTTGAGTATATAAGAACTATCAGATGATATGTCGTTGATGTTAAGTATCAGAGGTAACTATTCTATGTTGCAGCTATTTGAGGACATGTAAGATATGATCTTACTTTACTTAAAGATTAGAGTTCTTATGATTGGATGGTACTTGACTATTTCAGAGTTGGACTGTGATTTAGACTGAACTTGAGTTATAGAGGACAGATGATATATTTTATGTAGAGGACCTCTTGACTTGATATTCTTTCATTAATAATAACTTAGTTGATGATTCATTCAGATATTGATGTTGACTTGTTACGATGTTCTTTGAGGATGTTTCCTATTCAGATATGATTGTGGTGTGTGTTGACATATTGCTCTCGGAGATATACTTATGATTCATTTGAGTATTGATGTGGACTTGTTAAGATGTTAGAGACTGGATCACTTCAGTTAGTAGAGATTGAGCTAGTGTGATAGTGACCAAGTTGATATTAATGATCTTGTACTTCGGATTTACCAGTTACCAGTTTATCACTTATAAGTAAGATTACTTGTTGTTGATTATATGATGTATCCAGAGTTTATAGCAGTTATCAGTTTATCAGTTGGCGAGACTGTTTGTTGATGATCATAAGATATGTACTTCAGAGTTATATGAGTTGGCAGAGATCTGTACTAGTTATAGTTGTTAGTGACACTAGTTGTCTGTGACACTATTGTGTTAGTGGCTATATCTCCAGTATTCTATTCAGTTGTCCGATATCATAGTTGTCAGATATCATCAGTTGTCAGATTATCAGCTAGTATTGACATCAGCAGTTGTTCGAGATATCAGTTACTATTACATATTGAATAACATTGATTGCTTATTAATAAAAGACACCATAACCCGGGGAACAAGGGGTAATTGCCTGATGATGCATGTCGTGTATTTTGGAAGGATTCTTATGGTACCGAGTTGTGGGTTCCAACCATGGGGAACCAGGGTAGTACTGGCTACCCATTCAGTTGTCAGTTGTCAGGGCTATGCCCGGATTACGGTGCCACACTAGTTGTCTTTTCGTGTGGGGTTGTGGTCTTCAGTTGTCAGAGCCTTGCGGCTTGTCCTGGTTTAGTGCCAGGAGTGTTAGACCGTGGTACCGGGCATGCACGGTACTCTTCCAAAACACATGCACTACATTGGCAGGCAGTTACAACAATGATAACATTGTTTGATATGTGGGAAAATGGCTGTGGTATGGGACACAGCTAAGTACTACACTAGTTAGGTTAATAATAACCAATCAGACTAGTGACATATGCTAGGTCACACATTCAGGCATCAGTTGTTAGTTTACAGTTGTGATAGTTGACTTGATATCAGTTGTTAGTTTACAGACGTGATAGTTGTCTTATATCTTTGTTGATATTGATATCAGATATGTTTCAGTTCAAATGTTTATCATGTCATGATATTTAATTATCTTATATCTGCAGTTGTTTATCTGTTATTCAGTGGTGCTATATTTGCAGTTGCTCTTATTGTTATTTATGCACATGTTCTTACGCACGAGCTATTTTCCCTTTACACGCACACTCACCATGGTCGCGTTCTGACGACCCTGGATTTGCACGTCCAGGTATTGGACGGTTTGTTTCTAATGTGCAGGTGTTCGTTGAGGCGTACGCTTCGCGATTAGCTGGAGCTTCTGCCTATTCTATTCTGGTACTATTATCTTTCTAGCTTCCGTATTGTTCCTTGATTCCTGCTATATCAGATCCAGTTGTTATTCCAGTCTTCATTATATGATATCATGCGTGGTTATTTATATGTGGCATTGCAGTATTCATTACAATTAGATTTATAGCTTGTTTCAGGTTACTTAAGGCTTAGCGCGTATACGTGAGGGATTTTCCTTGCGTATATGCGTCGCCGACTCGTGTCGCGTCTCCGCTCCAGCGTTTTTTTTGGAAGCGGGGCGTGACACTTTAGCTTTTCTTTAAATTTCTGCAATTTGTAATTTCGTTTTGAGCACATTGTGGAGAAAGAAAGGGCTTTGTATTTGGAAGATATTTTCGAATAAAGGTTACCTCTTTTGCCATTTAATTCTTGTCATTTAATTTTGTCTTTGCTCTGTGATCTCTCGATTTTAGTTTTTGATCTGTGATCTCTTGATTCGTTTTGTTTTTCTTTCTTTCACAATTCTTCTCATTAAGCAAAATAAAAAATTAAAAAATAATAAAAAAATGATTAACTAACTCTTTAGTGTGGTTTGCTGATCTCTTAAGCAATCCTAGGGCAGTTAAGGAATTGAATAGATTGATGATCAATTTTTAGAAACCCTAGGTCTAAGATTGCTTTTCTTGAAGATTAGATTGATAGCTAATTTTTCTAACCTAGATTGCACACTTAAACAACTCTTCATAACTTCATACTTAAGTACTTAGACAGCATAACTTTAAGATAACACTTTTCTTATGCTGTACTTAGAAGTTAGGATGAATCTTTGTTGAGTTTTTGGTAATGCAAACTAGTTAGATTTTAATATCATCTTTCTTGCTTGAATCTTTTCCAATAAACCTAGGGTAAATCATATGTATCTCAAGATGACATTCAACATCGAAGACTTGCATTATGGGTTGTGGTAGAAGATCAGTAAAACTACATCTCTCCAATCATATATATTTCAAATCTAATCTCTCTTTTGTCTTATTTGAAGCATATAGAGAAATCGTCCGAAAAGCTTGCATAGCATCCTTCCCTGTGGATCGACCCGCTTTGGCCCTTATTGCAGCAGATAGCATTGAGACTGAGAATCCTAACCTTAATCTTTTTCTTTACAATATTTTCAATTTCAATCAAAATTTTGCGCCGTTGCCGGTGAAGGAACGGCACGATTTTCTCAAAACTAATTCTTTTATTCTTTCTGTTTGCAGGTTCAGAGAGCAGAAAAATTCATAGCAAAAAAAAGGACATATAGCAACTCTGTGCCTCTGCCCTCGAAGCCAGAGCAACAGAGCCTATTCCAGCGCCGCAGAAACGCGGCAATAACCGCGTTTCCGCGGCCTGAGTAGTTCACTACTCATCCAGTTTTCTGCAGGTTGCTAAATATTGCAAATTTTGTTTACTGCTGTGATATATTTTCTCTGTGATCATCCTGCAACTGCTAATTAAAATAACAGTAACTCATTTGTTGATAAATAAAAAAAATTAGACTCTTGCATCTTAGGCACGTGTCTCTTTAATTTTTTTAATTCTGTTGAAGAGTGCTGGCGACAAGGTACGTTTGCATTGCATATAGATTAGGAAACACTCTTAGCTGATTTACTGCTTTTTGAGTGATTACTTTTCTATTGCTTTACACGTACACAAAAATATCTTAAGGGCAAAACCCATTAACAAGATAAGGTGGGGATTTCATCACCCTTCCTTGGCCCACAAATCATCTCCGTCACACTCACAACCCTAACCTTAAGTAAAATTTGACTAGACGTTGGCCCTAGGTTAACTCGGACTCACTAAGAGATTGACCGAAGGAGGAAAGTTGTTCGAAATCAACTCTTGCCAAATCGGTGTCTAGGCAGGGGATTGAGGGCCGAAAGCCCGAAGATCGGTGGTTATTTAATTAAGGAACGTCTTTGATGGAAAACCTCCCACCGGTCTTGCCACCTACCTGGCCGATTAACTTGTGGTTAAGGTCGACAATAGACCTCTTAAGGACAGTCTAAAGTGAGTAGTCGTCTAGGTCAAGGCTTACCCTAGAATAGGAATTTTGTTTGTTTTTCTTTTTTTTATTTTTTTTGATTGATTGGGTGAACTTGTTTGCTAATTGTGCATGTCCGCTTGGTCGAGAGACCCACTTACATCCAGGCTAACTAGAACTAGTTCACCACCCGAGCAAAAGCCCGACTCACACATGGCACAACCACTGTCACTCCAAGATAGGTTCTATCCTATTAGGACCTCTCTTCCTTCTTGCATCAAGCTTACCGATGAAGGTGTTGACCATTTGAGTTTAAGCCACAATACATCAACACTCTTCCCAAATGTCATGGACTTGAATCTGAGGATGCATACTTCTTCATAAGGGAATTTGAAGAAGTATGTCTAATGATGAAGATACCCAAGTTAGGAGAAGATGCCATCAAACTAAGGTTTGTCCCCTTTGCTTTGAAAGACTTAGCAAAGAAATGGCTCTACAGTCTAGAGGCTGGTTCAATATCTTCGTGGGATAATTTCGTTAAGGCCTTCTTAAAGAAATTTTATCCCGTCTACAAGACTGCACTGATTAGGAAAAGCATCTTACAGTTTAAGCAAACAGCCAATGAACCTTTTTGGAAATATTTCGAACGTTTTAAGGACCTCCTTGCCCAATGCCCTCACCATGGGATAGAGAAATGGCGACTTTGCCAAGTTCTATATGATGGATTAGAATATCAAACTAAAACGCTGTTAGAATCCATGTGCCAAGGAGGATTTCTGCAAAAGAACGAAAGTGAAGGATGGTTATTATATGAAGAATTAGCTGATAATACCATCCAATGGGAACCAACTCCGGAAAAATTTAGGACTAATGACCCTACTTCTTCTAAAGGAGGTATCCATTCCATTGAGGCCAACATAGCAACCGATGCTAAGTTAGCTGCTGTAATGCGAAGACTAGAAGCTCTTGAAATTAAAGAACCAGTCTCTATGAACCAAGTCAGCCCAACACCTTCGGCGAGCTGTACTTATTGCCAAGATATGAACCATGTGTTCGAGGAATGTCTAGTCTTTATCGCGCATCAAAGCTTGCCCGAACAAATGAATGCAGCCTTCACAAGGCCCGCCAACAATCCATATTCGTCCACCTACAATCCCGGTTGGAGAAATCATCCCAATTTTTCATAGGGCCCAAGCAACAATGATCAAACTAGGCCCAAATTCTCCAACAATTTTCAAAATCCGCCCTATCAACAAAATTTCCCTAGTCAAAATCCTCCACCATCTTTCCAAAACTCACAAATGGAGACAAGACTCTCAAATTTGGAAAAAAAGGTGGACACTCTAGTTAAAAGCCATGATTCGCTGGCTCAAGTCTTGACCAGGATAGAGATCCAAATGAATCAACAAGAAAGACAAAGGGGAACTCTACTAAGTCAACCATTACCAAACCCTAGGAATCCTAGGCAAGCCAATGACGCTCAAGACCAAAACCACTGTAATTTGGTTCATACACTAAGATCGGGGAAACAAGTTGATAATCGTGTATCCATGCCAAGGATCCATCTCAGTCATCCATTCCATCAAGCTCCACTCATTCTCCACCCAGCTCCAATGAAACTGAAGTTGAAAAGTCAGTAGGACAGGTGCACCAGCCTATAGCCCCATTTCCAAATAGGCTTAGAAGCAACAACAATGCACATATGGAGAAACTACTAGAGGTGTTCAATCAAGTTAGGCTCAACATCCCACTTCTTGATGCAATCCAACAGGTCCCTAGTTATGCCAAATTCCTTAAGGACATGTGCACCAAGAAAAGAAAGACTAATGTGCCTAAGAAGGTTTTTCTAGCCACTAATATTAGTGAGCTATTGTCCAACCAGATCCCAGTTAAGTACAAGGACCCTGGTTGCCCCACCATCTCTTGCACCATAGGTCGAGCTGAAATCAATCGAGCACTCCTCGATTTAGGAGCTAGCATTAATTTGCTCCCTTTCTCCGTATATCAACAACTTGGATTAGGTGAACTCAACCCAACCCAAGTTACTATTCAGTTGGCTGATCGCTCAATCAAAGTTCCTAAGGGAGAGATCAACGATGTCCTCATACGGGTGGGAGAATTCATTTTCCCAGTTGATTTCATTATTTTAGAGACACAACCTGTGTCTAATCCTAGGTCCCAAACCCCCGTCATCTTAGGACGACCGTTCCTAGCAACCGCAAATGCAATCATAAATTGTAGAAACAGATCCATGAGATTGACTTTTGGGGATATGACCAAGGAAGTCAATGTTTTCAACTTAGGAAAGCATCCCTACGATACGACCGACCAACCCTTTAAGGTTAACTTCATTGAAAATATGACGAGTGAGCACAATGAGGAGATCACACTAGAGTCAGAGGAAGAGAAAGACTTAGAATCAAGTGATCTCAACCTTGATGAGATCGAATGGACAGCAAATCCTAGTTCTATAGAGAAGGGAAATTCAAGCTTAACACCTCCACCCATCGAGCCACCTCCGTCATTGGAGTTAAAGGCCTTGCCTAAACATCTTAAGTACGCCTACCTAGGTGAACAAGAGACGTTACCGGTCATAGTTGCATCCAATTTGACTAATAGGCAAGAGGAAGACCTAATGGAAACCCTTAGGAGACATAGGGAAGCCATTGGTTGGACTATGGCAGATATCGATGGACTGAGCCCTACGATAGTCCAGCATCGAATCCATCTAGAGGAAGGGGTTAAACCAAAGAGGGATCCACAACGTAGGCTAAACCCACTTATGCAAGAAGCTGTACAAGCCGAAATAGTGAAACTGTTAGATAATGGGATCATTTATCCCATTTCCGATAGCGAATGGGTTAGCCCAATGCATGTGGTCCCTAAGAAGTCCAGCTTTACTGTGGTAGAAAATGACAAGCATGAGTTAGTGCAAACACGATTGCCTACCAAGGTTCGGGTATGCATAGACTATCGCAAGTTGAACGCCGCCACTAGGAAAGATCATTTTCCTCTCCCATTTATCGACCAAATGCTGTAACGATTAGCCGGTCATGAGTATTACTGTTTCTTGGACGGTTATTCAGGGTATAACCAAATCCCTATAGCCCCGGAGGACCAAGAAAAGACAACGTTCACGTGCCCATTTGGGACATTTGCCTATCGTCGAATGCCTTTCAGCCTATATAATGCCCCCGCCACATTCCAACGTTGTATGTTAAGCCTTTTTTCTGATATGGTCGAGCGCTTCTTAGAGATTTTCATGGACGACTTCTCCGTCTATGGAAATTCGTTTGACCAATGTCTCCATCACTTGGAGCTAGTGCTGAATAGGTGCACCGAAAAGAACTTGACCCTCAATTGGGAAAAGTGCCACTTCATGGTGCAGCATGGGATTGTCCTAGGTCATGAGATATCTAGGGAAGGGATCAAAGTAGACAAGGCTAAGGTGGAGATCATAGCCAAACTTCCAATTCTACGATGTGTGAAGGACATTCGGTCTTTCTTAGGACACGCTGGGTTTTACCGTAGGTTCATTAAGGATTTTAGCAACATTGCTAGACCCCTTACAAACCTTCTAGCTAAAGACGTGCCCTTCATCTTTGACGATAGGTGTAATAGTGCATGGGAAAAGTTGAAAGTGGAACTTATTTCTGCACCTATCATCTCACCTCCGGACTGGTCCAAACCTTTTGAGATCATGTGCGATGTCTCAGATTTTGCGATAGGCGCTGTCTTAGGACAGCTTAAGGATAACAAGAAGCATGTGATCTACTATTCGAGTAGGACGCTCAATGACGCCCAAATGAACTATACTACAACCGAGAAGGAATTCTTGGCAGTAGTGTTCGCTTTGGAGAAATTCCGCCCATACCTACTTGGGACCAAGACCACGATTTTCACCGACCATTCTGCACTTCGATACCTAATGCTAAAAAAAGATGCAAAGGTCTGACTCATTCGTTGGATCCTTCTCCTTCAAGAATTCGATCTCGAAATTCGAGATAAAAAGGTGTTGAAAATGTTGTCGCAGACCATCTCTCTCGTGTGCCAAACGCACCTTCCGACGAACTTCCCATCAATGACAATTTTCTGATGAACAACTTCTAGCCATCTCTAAGGAACCATGCTTTGCTGACATAGTAAATTACTTAGTCACAAACCAAACACCACCTAATTGGTCAAAACAGGATAGATACCGATTCTTGTCTCAAGTCCGGTATTACATGTGGAAAGATCCTTATCTTTTCAAATATTGCAGCAACCAAATTATTAGGAGATGTGTCCCCGACGAGAAAACTAGAAGCGTTCTAGCCTTTTGTCATGAGTTTTCTTGCGGTGGACACTTTGGTCCCCGCAAAACTGCCGAAAAGATCCTGCAAAGTGGCTTTTATTGGCCAACTGTGTTCAAAGATGCATTCAAGTTTTGCAAAACATGCACAAGATGTCAAATGATAGGAAGAATTTCCAAACGAAATATGATGCCCCTAAATCCAATTCTAGAAGTAAAACTTTTCGATGTATGGGGCATTGATTTTATGGGACCCTTCCCTAATTCGTTTGGGCACCAATACATCTTGTTGACCGTAGATTACGTGTCAAAATAGGTTGAAGCCGTCCCTTGCAAGACAAATGACAACAAAGTTGTTGTCAAATTCTTGAAAGAAAACATCATCTCGCGCTTTGGAACCCCTCGTGCCATAATTAGTGACAATGATGCACATTTTTGCAATAGAACTTTTGAAGCTCTTATGCGAAAATACGCCATAACTCACAAGTTATCTACGCCCTATCATCCTCAAACTAGTGGACAGGTAGAAGTTTTCAATAGGCAAGTCAAGCTTATCTTGGAGAAAACCGTGAATCAGAATAGGAAGGACTGGTCCACCAAATTGGTGGATGCCCTATGGGCATATAGGACTGCCTTTAAGACGATTCTAGGAATGTCTCCCTACAGATTAGTCTTTGAAAGGCTTGCCACCTTCCTGTTGAGCTAGAGCACCGGGCCTTATGGGCAATTAAGCAGCTGAATTTCGATCTAGATAAGGCCGGTGAGCTTCGGAAATTGCAAATTTCTGAACTAGAGGAATTGAGGAACGAAGTATATAACAATGCGAAAATTGCGAAGGATAGGGTTAAAGTTTTTCATGATAAGTTCATCACGAGAAAAACTTTTGTCCAAGGACAAAAAGTTTTACTCTATAACTCTAGACTTCATCTCTTTCCCGGCAAGTTAAAATCAAGATGGATAGGGCCCTTCATTGTTAAGACTGTGTTTCCACACGGAGCCATAGAGATCTACGACCCGAAAAATGGCAATACATTCAAGGTAAATGGTCAACGTCTTAAAATCTTTTTGGAATCAGTACAGAAAGTAAATGCAGCCATGGGTCTTTTTGACCCACTGTATCGGTAACTATATCTTTCGGCCAATTCATGCATCCATGCATTTCATTCACACATTAGGGACAATGCATGAAACAAGTGTGGGGGAAGGGTATGTAAAGTAAAAAAAAATTTTAAAATTAAAAAATATATAAAAAATAAATTTTTTCTTTCTTTTTCTCTTTATTTATTCTAACATAACAAAAAAAATTAATAATAAAAATAAAAATAAAAAAATAAAAATAAAAAATATATATATAAAAAGGACAATATTTTACTTATCTTTTGAAAGAAATCTAAGTTAGTCTTAAGAATTAGGAAAATCATGATTAGGATTTCTAAAAAACTTGGTCAAAATAAATAAATTGTTAAATTTTTACGTATAGGAGGAGAAATTGAATAAGTAATTAGTCTTGATTTTTACCCTAATAAAATGTGCATACCTAATGCATATCTAGGATTCTAAGACAAAGACCCTTGTGCCTCATATAAAAAAAAAAAATTCACTAATTAAGCTGGATACATGTGCCTCAAGAAGCATAAGTGTTCACGCCTAAAAGTGAGTTTATAAATAAGCGTCCTTAGTTTTGTGGTCTAGTTCACTCGAATTTGAGTCCGAGGGGAGTTTTCTCACCCGATGCCCTAAAACCAACCAGTTTGGGAGTCATCGACTTTAAGTTCGCTACATGGGTGGATTAGAAAGCCTAAGAAAACTAAGAAATATCATATGTGTTAACACATCTAATAGTCAATTAGTTAGGTATGAGGGCCTCAAGAAACCTTGATACTTACACGAAAGAAAATTAGATGAGTTATATATATTAAAAATATAATCATAATAATAATAAAGAGGCATGAGAATCCAAGTTAAGGAATTCCTAGATTCACAAGGGTGCATATGACTTTTGGTAACGAAAAAGACTATACAAAAATTCAATTTTGATCCTTACCTAAAATGGATAACAATTTAATTTATAAAGACTAAGTTTAAGAATGAATAAAAATGATAATCCTAAAACTTATAGACTACTTAATCTCTTCAAATATATTTCAAATATTTTCCTTTTTATGGATTTTGTGGGTGTAATCTGCTGAAAACCCTCACGAGACAACAGTCGTCCTCTAGGGTAACCTAGGGGTTTAACGGCTTGTTGCACATGCTAAGTGCAACCATGATTCCTACGAAAGTGAGTTAGCTAGATTAGTTTTTCTTTTTCTTTTTGATTTTTACTCGAGGACGAGCAAAAAGATAAGTGTGGGGTGTGATAGGTAGTAAAAAATGCATTATTATCATCACATTTACTATCACATTTTCATATTTATTCATATAATCATGCACTATTACTAATATTTTGTTATTTAATGTGTGCAGGCCTTGAGTGTTTATTTTAATAAATAATAAAGACTAAATGAAGCCCAAAAGCCCATGTCCAAGCCCAAGTGCAAAAGTGCAATTACAAGACGTCAAAAGTGCAAATACAAAGTGCAAATGTTGCAAATATTAAAAAGAGGGAAAGGATAGAATTTTATTCAACCCTAAAAGCTTGGTGGATGAGGATAAATAAGAGTGCAAGGATGAAATTCGTTTTAGAAGAGATTTGGATCTAGGGTAACTTGCTTCCCAAGTTATCCCGAAAATTCAAAATAAAGAGTTGAGATGACAGATCCAGACAGATATACCCAGATGGACGGACCAGAGGAGGCCACGCGCGAAAGCGTGTGGCCAGCCGACAATACTTGGCCGCGAAAACGCGGCCAAAGCTGCGTTTTCGCGACAATCTGGGTGAGACTGGGCAACTGTTTTCGTGGAGGAATCGTACTGGGACTCTACATCCTTCTGCACATATAAATACCCCTGCAGACGTAACAGAGAGGGCCATCCAGAGATGAGGAGATTTGGGTTTTCTTTAGCTTTTCTTTAAATTTCTGCAATTTGTAATTTTGTTTTGAGCACATTGTGGAGAAAGAAGGAGCATTGTATTTGGAAGACATTTTCGAATAAAGGTTACCTCTTTTGCCATTTAATTCTTGTCATTTAATTTTGTCTTTGCTCTGTGATCTCTCAATTTTAGTTTTTGATCTGTGATCTCTTGATTCGTTTTGTTTTCTTTCTTTCACAATTCTTCTCATTACGCAAAATAAAAAAATAAAAAAATAATTAAAAAATTGATTAACTAATTCTTTAGTGTGGTTTGCTGATCTCTTAAGCAATCCTAGGGCAGTTAAGAAATTGAATAGATTGATGATCAATTTTTAGAAATCCTAGGTCTAAGATTGCTTTTCTTGAAGATTAGATTGATAGCTAATTTTTCTAACCTAGATTGCATACTTAAACAACTCTTCATAACTTCATACTTAAGTACTTAGACAACATAACTTTAAGATAACACTTTTCTTATACTGTACTTAGAAGTTAGGATGAATCTTTGTTGAGTTTTTGGTAATGCAAACTAGTTAGATTTTAATATCATCTTTTCTTGCTTGAATCTTTTCTAATAAACCTTTTCTAATAAACCTAGGGTAAATCATATGTATCTCAAGATGACATTCAACATCCAAGACTTGCATTATGGGTTGTGGTAGAAGATCAGTAAAATTACATCTCTCCAATCATATATATTTCAAATCTAATCTCTCTTTTGTCTTATTTGAAGCATTCAGAGAAATCGTCCGAAAGCTTGCATCGCATCCTTCCCTGTGGATCGACCCGCTTTGGCCCTTGCTGCAGAGGATAGCATTGAGACTGAGAATCCTAACCTTAATCTTTTTCTTTACAATATTTTCAATTTCAATCACCCGTACAGCCTAGCCTGTAGCAGATCTTAAAATTCTGCCAGGGCAAATCCCGCCATTTTACTCCACCAGTTTGTATCGGTAGAATGGACCCATCTGGCAGAATAAAATTCTAGAGGAACGTCGCCCCGCAAATCCAAGAATTTTTGATGAAGGTCGCTGCGAGCAGAAGGGTCTGTCCCATCGGGTACTCAGCTTTGACCAAGCCAGGATGCAACCCTAGCATATTCCTTCCATTGCCAACGGTGTAGGCTTCGTGGGCACCTATCTTGCCCAAGATGACTCCACAGAAGGGCCTGACCAACTCTCAATCCATTGTCTGACACACGAAAATGTGTTGTAGATAGGCCAAAGGATACATCCGGTCTATATTTGGGAGGAAGAACCTTTTGCTACCAATTTGGCGAAGCAATTTATAGTCCCTGTCATACAAAGTAGCTTCATCCTCTTAAATTGAGTCACCGAAGAAGAAGTTGGGCTTCCTCAGCAGAGTACGAGAGTCCAACTCGAACTGGCCATCAGAAATGATCTCCTGAAGGGTCAGCATATTGGCATTGCTGGTCTGATTCCTTTGCTCCTTTGACCTACTAGTAGTCATGGGAGCAGTCCTTTAGAGAATGAAGATCAAGTTCGGATCAGCGCCACCTCCATATCCAAAGTGGCATTTCTTGGATAGGGGATCTGAGGAGTATCGCACTGTAAAAAGAACAACACATAGTCAGAAATCTAAAAAAAACTAAGTGTTGAAGCTCAGACGCAGGATTGAGTTTAGACGCAGAGATCAACGAAACCAGTATTTAAACTCAAAGACGTAAGGCTCGCATGAAGCCTACGTTTTAAATTCCACAACTTAGAAATTTCTCTAAGTGTTGGACACAGACGCAAGGCTCAGTGAAGCCCGCGTCCAGCCTCAGGGACGCGAGGTTTATTGAAATTCACGTCTGAACTCCCCCACTTAGAAAAATTCTCTAAGTGTTGGGATCAAATGCAAGGCTCAACGAAGCCCGCATTCAACAAGCAGATATGGACTCAAGTTGATGAAGCGAAGTGTGAAGGTCATCAAAACCGTGTCTTGCCTACCAGTACAAGAGCCGCATCTGAATATCAAAAACACGGGCGTGAGCCTCGTATTGGCGGTTCGGTTCAGAAAAGACTTAGAGTTAAGATAACTCTTCAAGTTCCTTAATGGTGAAAAACCAGTTCAAATATTTTTTTACCTGAAATGGGGGTTCCTGCATGGAAGAGCCGCCCATTTGAACCTCTAGAGCAACAACGCTCGACAACGAAGCCACAAGTTTTGTTTTTGGAGCCATTTCAATCGTGAATTCTATGTAAAAGAAGGAAAAAAAAGAAGAAGCTCTAAGTTTTTCTTAAAAAGTTCTGAAAGTTCTTGACGCAGGGCTCAGCGGAGAAGAAAAAGAGTCTAATGATAACTCTTGAATGACTGATGTCTTTTATAGACACAATAATCCACTAAGACACGTGACACGTATTTCGAGCCAAATCTCCGCCTGACGCGTGGCAATGCGCCTCAAATGTGAACCTCGCGTAATAAGAGAATGACATCTCTTCAAGCTCCGCACGATGCATGGCAATGCGCCTCAAACGTAAAACATGCATTTTAAGAGAATGACGTCCCTTCAAGCTCCGCCATACACGTGACAATGCACCTCTCTAAAGAGGGACCACGTCTCCACCTTGAAGTCTTCGTTACTTAAGAAAAGTGAAGGCTACGTCTCCACTTCAAAGACCGCGCCTTTTCAGTATTCTCTGGTTCGCGTCTTGGCAAAACAGCAGGGTTGCGTTTCTTCAACAATGAGAAGTCTGCGTCTCCATCTTGAAGTCTGCGTTACTTCAACAAAGTGAGAGCTGTGTTTCCACTTTGATGTTCATGTCTCTCCAATAAATGATAGTCGCATTTCTACTTCAGATGAGGTCCTTGTCCCTAAGGCAATATGATCTCTATGTTTACATGGTCTGCGTTTAGTCTTTGCTTCTGCAATCAGTTCAACAGTACACTAGCGAAAGCAAGTGACTATTTTTTCTAGTTCAACACTATACCAATCACCAACTCAGAGCACCGAGGAGGTTTGCACCGCGTATCCAGACACTCACAGTGATCATTTCTGACAGCTTCAAAGAGTTTAACAGTATACTCACGAAGACCAAAATTCTGACAAGATTGAGCTCAAGGTATCCCAGAAGATTGCCAGTCCAATCATGAGAGGTTACTGCCAGCAGAAAAATTCAAATTATTTCAAAGCTCATTCCACTCAACCGCGAAGTTTTTAAAACTTTAGAGGAGGTTATGTAGACTGTCTAAAAATCACTGAGGACAAGTCATCTGAGAGTAGAGTCTATACTCCATACGTGAGGCTAATCCTAGCCGCTCGTGTAATGCCAAGACGCAAAGCTTGAAGCCCACGTCTCATCATCACTACAGTGCCAAGACGTAAGGCTCGTAGTCAGTGTCCCAGCTTCACTGCAATGGCCAAAACGCAGGGCTCAAAACCCACGCCCCAGCATCACTGCAGTACCAAGACGCAGCGTTCGAAGTTCATGTCTCCGCTTTCCTGAATTAGCCAAGATGCAGAGCTTTAGTCCGCATTTCAATTTCACTGCATTGGCTAAGACGCAGAGCTCGAAGTTCGCGCCTCAGCTTTACTGCATTGGCCAAGACCCAGAGCTCGAAGCTCACGTCTCAGAAGCCCGCGTCTCAGCTTTACTACATTGGCCAAGATGTAGAGCTCGAAGTCTGCGTCTCAGCTTCACTGCATTGGCTAAGACGCAGAGCTCGAAGCCCGCGTCTTAGAAGCTCGCGTCTTCGCTTCATTGATTGGTCAAGATGCAAAGCTCGAGGCAACGCAATACAAGGGATCAATCTTTCCACTAAAGTCTTTTCTTGTTCTATTGCATTTTTTTCAAGTTTTTACTTTCTTGCATTTAATTTCTACCATGTATTTTTGTTTGTTCTTTCTTCCTATTGCTAGCTAACTCACTAACATGACAAACTAACTTCTAACACTACTAACTACTAAGTCTTGGGTGATTGCTAACTCATATGAATCATTGGATGTTCTATTTCTAGCCTTGCAATTTACAAGTCTTTTTCATTCCCAATGAAGATGAGTTATGTTCAATTCTTAGTAAATGCTTTGTATCCCCTCCATATGATTCATGTGTGCCTCACTTAGAGCCTTATCTCTTGAACAAGTGCCTTGATGGAACATGAAGATGAATCACTTCATTATGCTAACAACTATTATACAAGTTTCTATTTCATGCTAGCTTGATTATAACTTTGATGGACTAATGAATCTTACATTCTTGTTTAGCATACCTAAGTGTGACCACCCATGTTCCATTATTGAAAATCTCTTTAGGGATCCGATGATCCAAGGAGGCCACCTAGCCAAGCATAGATGAGAACACATCCTCGACATGGGATAACATATCGACTTGACAAAGCAAGATATACTATTGCCAATGAATCAACATGAGGCATGCATCACTCAATAAGAGCAGTAAGTTAGTAGTGTAGAATGTTAGTTAGTCATGGCTTTCTCTCTATCGTTTTTCGGAACCCTTTTTAAAACATTCTCTTTTTAAATATCACCGTTTTTCATTCCGTCTTTCATTCCGTTTTTCTCTTTTTCTTTACAAAACCTACAAAGATTTTCACTCTTTTTCACTTCTTTTTGTTTTTTATTCTTTAAACAAAGAAGAACTTTCATTTTTCTTCTCGAAAATCTCAACATAAAAACCTTGAACGCTTCCATCGCTAACCCTCCCTGCGGATACGACCCGTCATAGCTTGTGCTAGAACGGTGATTCGAAGGAGTAAAGTAAACCTTCATATACATTCAGAGTTTTGTTCATCAGTACACGGACATCAACGGTTTACTCTAACCCTTTCTCAATACAATTACTTCTTTCGAACAAATTTTGGCGCCATTACCGAGGAGGGTAACGGTTTTATTGAGTTTTTGGAACTAAAACAAATTTTTTCTTCTCTGTTGTAGGTTACAGGTTAAAGAAATAGAAAATAATGACTTGCAGTGACATATAAGTTGTTTTGGGCCTCTGTACCCTCTAAATTGCCGCGTTTTCTCAGCTTAGGCCGCGGACCCGGGGCAAGGAAGAGTTCACTACTAACTGGTTTTGTGCAGGTCTACTTGCTTTGCAAAAATATAGCTTGCTACAAACATTATTTCTTATATGCCATAACCAGGAGACTGCTAATAAACCAACAGTAAAATATTTGTTGAAAAGTTTAAAAATTGATTAGACGTTTGCATTTTAGGCACGTGTCTTTTCAATTCATTTACTTTACTTTTGAAGAGTGCTGGAGTAAGGTACGTTCACATTGCATTTCGAATAGGACTCATCTCTTGATTGATTTACATCGCTTTGAGTGGAATCTTGTTTGCATCTATTGTACACTTGCACAAACTGATTTTAAGGAAACCACCCCAATAACAAGATAAGGTGGGGATTTAATCACCCTTCCTTGGCCCAAAATCACATTCTAAGCACTCCAATCCCAAGCTTTTTAATAAAAATTGATAGAAGTTGGCTCCTAGGGACATCCAGACTCGATAAGAGATCAGCTGAGGTTAGAAATTGTTTTTGATTCATACTCTAATAAAATCAGTGTCTAAGGTTGGGGATTAAGATGTTAAGCCTCGAAGATACCGTGGTTTGGCGTAATTAAGGGCCGTTGCTTACGCACAGATATCTCCCACCGTATTTTGTCCCTACCGGCTGATTAGCTGAGGTCTAACTCGAGCAATAACCTTCTTCGGTTCATCGAACAGTTAGGAGTCGTCTAGGTCCAGGGATCCTAGATAGCTTGTGATTGTTTTTCTTTTTTCTTGTTTGTTATTTTCCTTTCTCGCTTGATTGTTTGGTGAACGTTGTCTGTGATTGTGCATGCAAGAGTGGTACCGGGATCCAATTTCAGCAAGACATGTTAGGACTTCTACACTTGCATAAACACCACTTCCTGACACAATCCCAATCATGGCTAACAATACTTCTCTCCAAGATAAGTTCTACCCCATTTGCTCTTCACTTCCTTCATGCATTCTTTTATCCGAGGCAAATGGAAACAATTTTGAGCTTAAACCGCAGTTCATAAATACACTCCTTAGGTTTCATGGCCTAGAATTCGAGGACACATTTTTCTTCATTCGTGAGTTTGAAGAAGTGTGTTTGATGATGAGAATTCCCTAACTGAAGGAAGACGCTGTTAGATTAAGGTTCATTCCCTTCACGCTTAAGGATATAGCCAAGAAGTGGCTATATAATCTGTATGCGAGTTCTATCTTGTCATGGGATGATTTTGTCAAAGTCTTTCTTAAGAAGTTCTATCCCATTCATAAAACGGCGCTCATCAGAAAAAAAAACATAATACAGTTTAAGCAGGAAACAAGTGAACCATTTTGGAAGTATTTTGAACGGTTTAAGGATTTACTAGCCCAATGTCCTCATTACGGCATAGAGAAGTGGCGGCAGTGCCAAATTCTCTATGACGGACTAGACTACCAAACTTAGATACTCCTTGAGACTATGTGTCAAGGGAAATTTTTGAAGAAAGATGAGAATCAGGGTTGGGACCTCTTTGGAGCTTTAGCAGAAAAAACCATTCAGTCGGAGTCTTGCCCCGAGAAAACTAATCCCACCACTTCCAGAACTGGTATGCATTTGATTGAATCCTCTATAGCTACCGAGGCAAAGATAACACAATTGATGAAAAGGTTAGAACTGCTCAAGGCTAGGGACCGAATTCTATGAATCAGGTCAACGTAACACCTGTGATCAATCCGGGTTGTACCTGCTGTCATGCTCTTAACACCTGTTTGAGGAGTGTCCTGTCTACCAAGCTCAAATGTATCCTGAGAATATGAATGCAGCATACACCAGACCCAACTACAATCCGTACTCCAAAACAAACAACCCGGGTGGAGGAACCATCCAAATTTCTCATAGAGTCAGTCTGGTCATGAGCAACCAAGGCAACAATTTTCACACCTAATATCCTACTCAGTCTCATCAACCCAGTTTCCACAAGAGTCCACCAAATTTCCAATCAAACTTCCAACATAAATTCTAGCCAACATATCAGCACCAACAAACATAGAATCATCCAGATAAAAAATTGTCAGATTTGGAAAGAATGATTGAAACCATATCCAAAACTCAGGCCTCAATGATGAACACCCACCACCAGTCTATCAATAGGTTAGAGGTTCAGATAGGTCAACTGGCTAACTCATTAAATGAAAGACAAAAGGGAACACTGCCAAGTCAGCCATTGCCCAATCCTAAGAACCACTTTCCTATTCATGAAGCTGAAGACATAGGTCCAAGTCAATGCAATATTGTTCATATTTTGAGATCTGAAAAGCAGATAGACAATTAGGTTTCTAGTCATCCTGTTCCTAATAAATCAGTGTCAACACCTCCTGTTCTTGTAACACCAACTCAGAATGATCCATCTTCAAGTTCACAACCGTCAACCTCAAAGTCCAATAACAAAGATAAAATAGATGCGCAACCATACAAGCCTATTGTACCATTCCCTAATAGGCTAGCGAATAAAAGACTAATGCTCAGATGGAGAAAATTAGGGAAATATTTAATCAGGTCAAGATCAATGTGCCCCTTCTTGATGCCATACAAAAGTCCCCTCATATGCCAAGTTCTTAAATGATATGTGCACCAAGAAAAGGAAAGCAAATGTCCCAAAGAAGGTCTTCCTAGCATCAAACATAAGTGAGTTGCTAATTGGACCCATTCCTATAAAATATAAAGACCCAGGGAGTCCAACCATTTTCTGTATTATAGGACAGACCACGATAAATAGGGCGTTACTTGATTTAGGAGCCAACATCAATCTTCCTTTTTCTGTGTATTAGCAACTCGGGCTGGGCGACCTCCGTCCAATCAGAGTTACTATACAACTAGCTGATTGATCTGTAATGATTCCCAAGGAGGAGATTACAGATGTTCTCATACGGGTCAGAAAATTCATTTACCCCATGGATTTTATTGTTCTAGAGACACAACTCGTATACAAACCAAAAGCTCAGACCCTGTCATTCTAGGACGACCCTTCCTTACCACCGCAAACGCAATCATCAACTTTAGTAATGGATCGATGCGTCTGACTTTTGGAGATATGACGAAAGAGGTAAATATTTTTCACCTGGGAAAACAACCTCGAGATTTGGATAATGAGTCGTTTGAAGTGAACTTAATTGAAGGATTAACAAGTGAACATGACACGGAGATTGAATATGAGTCTGATAGAGAATTTGAATTGGAGTCTGATGACTTCAATCTTATCAAATCATCAAATCCACAGTGGAGTAGGCAACAAATGCCACCCCTATCCTTCCCTTACACATGGAACAACCAATGATAGATCAGGTTCCCCCTTCCGAGCTTAAGATTCTTCCTAGTAATCTCAAGTACTAGAACTTTGGTGCAAAGGAAGCATTCCCCGAGATAACTGTGTCCCACCTTACAAAACAACAAGAAGAGGATCTTCTTGCGGTATTAAGGGAAAATTAGAAGCCATTGGTTGGACCATCGCTGATATAAAGGGGATCGATCTATCCATTGTGTAACACCATATTCACTTGACGGAAGATGCAAAACCAAAACGTGCCCCACAGCATAGACTAAACCCAATCATGCAAGGGCTGTCAGAGCTGGGATTTTGAAGCTATTAGACAATGGGATTATCTATCCCATATCTGATAGCCATTGGGTTAGTCCAGTCCACACTGTGCCAAAGAAGGCAGGGTTTACCGTGATAGAAAATGATAAGAACGAATTAGTGCAAACTCGTCTTCCAATGAAGATTCGAGTCTGCATTGATTACTGAAAATTTAATACTGCCATATGTAAAGACCACTTCTCCCTTCCATTAATCGATCAAATGCTCGAGAGACTAGCTGGACATGAGTATTATTGTTTCCTTAATGGATATTCAGGATACAATCGAATCCCTATTGCTCCCGAGGATCATGACAAGACTACTTTCACCTGTCCCTTTGGAACATTTGCATACCGAAGAATGCCTTTCGCCCTATGCAATGCTCTCGCAACATTTCAACGTTGCATGCTTAGTTTTTTCTGACATGGTGGAAAGAATTTTGGAGATTTTCATGGATGATTTCTCTATTTATGGTGATTTCTTAGAACAATGCTTGCACCATCTTAAGCTGGTTTTACAATGATGCATAAAGAAAAACTTGACACTCAACTGGGAGAAGTGTCATTTTATAGTCAAGAAAGAATTGTCCTAGGGCACGAAGTTTCAAACAGAGGAATTGAGGTTGATAGATCAAAAGTGGAAGTAATAACAAAGGTCCCTGAGCCAAAATGCTTAAAAGACATTAGATCATTTCTAAGGCACTCTGGCTTCTATAGAAGATTTATTAAAGAGTTTAGTATAATTGCTAGACCTTTAACGAATCTCTTAAGAAAGATGTGCCCTTCAACTTTGATGAAGAGTGTCTACAAGCTTGGGAAGCTTAAGCACAGACTTGTATCAGCACCAATAATCTCAGCGCCAGATTGGACTAGGCCTTTTGAATTATGTGTGATGCCTCCGATTATGCCATAGGCGCTATTCTCGAACAACGTACTGATAACAGGCAACACGTGATTTACTATGCTAGTAGGACGCTTAACGAGGCCCAACTAAATTACACAACACTGAAAAGGAATTTTAGTAGTTGTGTTTGCGTTAGAGAAATTTCGCCAATACCTAATAGGGTTTAGGACAACAATTTTCACTGATCACTCCGCCCTTAGATACTTGATACAAAAGAAGGATGCAAAGCTAGACTGATTCGATTGATACTTCATTTGCAAGTATTTGATTTGGAAATTAAAGACAAAAAGGGCGTTGAATGTGGTGGCAGATCACCTTTTGAGAATTCCAAATGCACAAATTGAGACTATATCTATTAATGAAAACTTTCGTGACGAGCACATTTTCACGATGTGTAAAGAGCCCTAGTATGCTGATATAACAAACTACCTTGCAACTGGCGAACCTCTTCAAATTGGTCAGTCAGGACAAGCATCGCTTTATAAGACAAATACGGTTTTTCTTTTGCGATGAACCATATTTATTCAAATATTGCCCTGACCAGATAATTAGGAGGTATCTTCCTGAGGATGAAGATCATAGTTTTTGACATTTTGTCACGAGTTAGCTTGCGGTGGACACTTTGATCCACGAAAGACTGCTGAGAAAGTCCTTCAGAGTGGGTTCTACTGGCCCACTCTCTTTAAGGACGCTTATACTTTCTGCAAGCTCTGTGCCAGATGTCAAATGACGGGTCGAATCATACGTAGAGACATAATGCCCTTTACACCAATCCTGGAGGTAGAAATTTTTGATTTGTGGGGCATCGATTTCATGGGACCCTTTCCTCTGTCTTACGGTAATCAATTCATTTTGGTAGCTATAGACTATGTCTCAAAATGGGCTGAAGCTATTCTGACTAGGACAATGACAACGAAGTTGTCATCAAGTTCTTACGTGAAAACATCATATCACTCTTCGGAGGCCCCCGTGCGATAATTAGTGACAACGGGTGTAATCTCTGCAACCGGGCTTTTGAAGCCCTAATGCGAAAGTACTCTATCTCTCATAAATTATCCACGGCCTATCATCCTCAGACGAACGGGCAAGTGGAAGTCACCAACAGACAAATTAAACTAATATTGGAAAAAAAAAGCAGGACAAAACCGTAAGGACTGCTCCATCAAACTCATTGATGCCTTATGGGCATATCGGACTGCCTACAAAACTGTCCTCGATATGTCTCCATATCGAGTTATATTTGGAAAACTCTGCCATTTGCCTGTGGAGTTGAGCACAGTGCGCTGTGGGTAATAAAATAGCTAAATTTGGAATTAGACAAAGTCGGTGACTTGAGAAAGCTGCAGATATCCAAGCTAGAAGAGTTAAGAAATGATGCATACCATAACGCTCAGATCTCTAAATACAGAACTAAGCTTTTCCATGATAAATCCATTCATAGGAAAAATTTTGTCTCAGGACAAAAAGTTCTTTTTTACAACTCTAGACTCCACCTTTTCTCTGGTAAGCTGAAAATCAGGTGGTCAGGACCATACGTTATGCAAACTTTCTTTCTCATGGTGCGATTGAAATTTTCGATCCAAAGAATGGTAACACGTTCGAAGTCAATGGTCAACGCCTAAAGCCATTCTTCACCACAGAGTCTGAGTCACGCAATATTCTTGAACTGGTTCTTTTTGACCCAGTCTATATGTGAGCAAGTCATTCTACACTTTTCCCCGGTGTCTCTTGTAAATCATTTTGGGACCTCCCTTGTAAAAACAAAATAAAAATAAAAATAAAAATAAAAAAATAAATGTAATATAAAAACCAAATAATCAACAACAAAATAAATAAAAAAATGGACTTAGGTGCTAAATAGCACCTAGGTTTTCTTCTCTTTATACACTCCTTTTCCCTTTTAATTACTAAATTTCCCTAGGTTGTAAATTTCTAATTTCACCAAGGGCAATTTTGGAATTCACCCCTTCTCAGCCCCTTATATATACCCTCCATCCCGTCTTTCTTTCTTTACCCTACTTTCAACCTCAGATCTGAAAAGAGAGTAGTGAGCGCCGCCCCAAATTTTTCTGAGACCCTGAATCCCTGAAAGAGCCGCGTTTGCTCGACTCGTGCCGCGCCTCCGCGGCCCTCTGGTAGATTCTGGAGTGCCGCCAACTTGCCTTACAGTCGTGGCAGTCTGTAGATCTCCGATCTACTATCTGATCATCTGCTCATGCTATGGATTGCTCTCTGCAATCTAATTTGGTTTCCCCACACGTAATCCGGGGGAGATTTGCGTATCTCTTTCCTCTGCTTTGTATTATTCATCATGGCACCATCCATCTTTGCTACAAAAGATTTTGCAAGGATTTTTAGCGATGTAAATGGTTATGGCCATATCTTTTTGGATCATATTCGTGCATGGAATTAGTATAAATTAGTTTATGATAACTCCGATCACGAGGATTACCATTGTCATGAGCTTGTCAAGATCTTTTATAATTCCATTGACCAATCCTCTATCAATCTTGACATAAACCAATTCTTAGTGCATATGCCCACTGGGGACATTGTTATCACGCTTGCTCTATTGGAGTAATTCACGCACATCCCTAGCAACCCCCACCATCGCGACCCCCTGCCATTAATTGACTATAAGACAGTCATGGGGGCTTGCTGTACCGAGCAAGATAAGGGGCTCAAAACTAATACGACATTTAGAAACATACATTGCGTTGGACGCTTGATCCAACGCAACATATTAGGGCTTGATCATACGACATCCTTTAAAAGGCCGGTGCTACAGATCATTAACGACCTCATGACTAGGCAGCACACTATCTGCATTAATAAGACCATCTTTCATAGTATCCTCACCAACTCCTTGCACACACGCGGTGCAAAGTACTCGCACCCAGTTTTGATCACTCGTCTGTGTAGGACCTTCTTACCAGATGCAGTCTTTGACTCTTATGATAGGATATTTGTTGCACCTGAGAGGGCGACTAGCGCTTACAATAGTTGTCTCCATGTAGTCTGGACCCCTAGTATCTAGTCCGAAGATGCCTCGGTTGAGTCCTCTTCGGAGGAACTTTTGGAGGATGAGGATGATCCGGCTTTCTGGCAGCAAGACCCCCCAGCTGATTCATGTGACTTAATTTCTACCATTTGGTAAGGCATGAAGAAGATATTTCGGGGGCAGGTTAGACTATGGAAGCAGGTCGAGGAGCAGACATCTCGCTTGGACCGCATCGATAAGGGTCGTAGACCCTTCGTAGTCGGCCGGACCAAGCACCACCGCTGGTCCGAGCCGCAGGAGGGGATGACACCTTTTCTTCACCTATTTCATGCGTTTATTTTACTTGCATACATTGGGGACAATGCATGAGATAGGTATGAGGGGTAGATACTAGCATAGGATTTTTCTAGCTTTTCTAAGATTTTCTTTTAGATTTTTCTTTTAGGTTTTTCTCTTCTTATATTTTTCTTCTTGGTTTTTTCTTTTATTTTAGATTTTTCTTCTAGGTTTTTTCTTTTATATAAAAACAAAAAAATATTTTCTGTGATCCATTTTTGAAAAGAATTAACTTGATCTTAGGAATTAAGGAAATTCTAAACTGGGATTTCTTAATATAAGTCAAAATAAGAAGTATTGTTTTATCTTTAGTTTAAGAAAGAAAAGATAGAAAGATAGCTAGATTTTGAACTTTTCCAAAGCACTATATACACTTACATATTCAGGGATTAATCAAGGACTTAGTAATTTTGTTTACATTTATATATAAAAAAAAAATACATATGACAATCATAATCAAATAAAAACTTGATCACTAATAAGCTGGTTAGTTGTGCCTTAAGAGGCATGACCAGTCACGCCTAAAGGTGGTTGAGTCTTTAGTATTCGTGGCCTAGTTTACTCGAGTCCTTGGACCTTAGGGATGTATCTTCATCTGGTGCCCTAAGACCATCTGGTCTGGGAGTCATCGGTAAAAGGCTCGCTACATGGGTAAATTAGAAAGCCTAATGAAGCTAAGGAAATAAATGTAAATATATAATAACATATATATAAAAAAAAAAAGAAAAAATTTATTATATATATATAAATAAATGCACTATAGTCTAAGAAAATTTCTCATACATATAGATGTATATGTTAGGCCAGATACAAAATCCAGTTCTCTATCTATTCTTGAAAACTTAACCTAAGTTGAAAACGAAACTTCAAATGGAAACTTATAAAAAAGGAAAAGTTTAAGGCAACCTGAAACCGATAGATCACCGGAATTCTTGAAAAAATGGATTATAAACTTTTTCTTTCTTTTTTGTAAAAATCACTAACTTTTTCTCTTCTTGGGATTTTGTGGGTGCAATCCGCTGAAAACCCTCAGGAGACAAACTCCTCCTCTCGGGTAACCTAGAGTTTGACGGCTTGTTGCACGAGCTCAGTACAATCGTGTCACCTATGAAACTGGTGTCATAATTTAGTTAGGTTTTTTCTTTGCTTATTTTGCTCAGGGACGAGCAAAAGCCAGGTATGGGGGTGTGATTGAGTTCATTTATGCATCATTTTATACCACAATACTATGCTTTATGTTAATAAAAATGGAATTTTTATTGCTTTACTCTCTTATTTTTCAGGTCCAATATTAAATGGAGAAGAAGGCCCAATTTTTGTGATTTTTAAAGAAATTAAAGAGGAATTTTGAAGCCCACAACAAGGAAGCCCAAATCTGGACTGATCCAAAGCATATTCTTCACCTTCTAGAAGATCAGCTAGGCACACGAGGCATAATAGAGTGCAGAGAATTCGTTGGCGCAATGGCCAAGATTCTGCCATGAAACGCGGCTCTGGCTGCGGATCCGCAGTTCCATTGGCCGTTGATCAAGCGATTGATCTAACGGCTGTGGTAGGATGGCCTCTTCTCCTAAAAGCTATAAATAGACCCTCGGGCCTCTGTAAATGAGGAGGAGAGAATAGCATTCTTGTTTAGGGAGATTATTAGGGTTTCTCTAGGTTTCTTTAGTCTCTTGTGTAATTTTCATTTTTTCCTTCTAGACCCAGAAAAGGAGAGAGAGGGTGAGAAATCTTTGTAATTGAAGAAGGTGACAACTCAATACAAGAGATTAATCTTTCCTTCCTCAAGTCTTTTCTTGTTCTATTGCATTTTTCTTCAAGTTTTTACTTTCTTGCATTTAATTTCTACCATGTTTTTTTGTTTGTTCTTTCTTCCTATGGCTAGCTAACTCACTAACATGACTAACTAACTTCTAAGACTACTAACTACTAACTCTTGGGTGATTACTAACTCATATGAATCATTGGATGTTCTATTTCTAGTCTTGCAATTTACAAGACTTTTTCATTCCTAATGAAGATGAGTTATATTCAATTCTTAGTAAATACTTTGTATCCCCTTCATATGATTCATGTGTGCCTCACTTAGAGCCTTCTCTCTTGAACAAGTGCCTTGATGGAATATGAAGATGAATCACTTCATTATGCTAACAGCTATTGTACAGGTTTCTTATTTCATGCTAGCTTGATTATAGCTTTTATGGACTAATGAATCTTACATTCTTGTTTAGCATACCTAAATGTGACTACCCATTTTCCATTATTGAAAATCTATTTAGGGAGCCGATGATCCAAGGAGGCCACTTAGCCAAGCCTAGATGAGAACACATCCTCGACATGGGACAACATATCGACTTGACAAAGTAAGATATACTATTTTCGATGAATCAACATGAGGCATGCATCACTAATGAGAGTAGTAAGTTAGTAGTGTAGAATGTTAGTTAGACATGGCTTTCTCTCTATCGTTTTTCAAAACCCTTTTCTAAAATATTCTCTTTTTAAACATCACCGTTTTTCATTCCGTCTTTCATTCTGTTTTTCTCTTTTTCTTTACAAAACCTACAAAGATTTTTCACTCTTTTTCACTTTGTTTTATTTTTCATTCTTTAACAAAGAAGAACTTTCATTTTTCTTCTCAAAAATCTCAACATAAAAACCTTGAACGCTTCCATCGCTAACCCTCCCTACGGATACGACCTGTCATAGCTTGTGCTACGAACGGTGATTCGAAAGAGTAAAGTAAACCTTCATATACATTGGAGTTTTGATCATCAGTACAGGGACATCAACGGTTTACTCTAAACCCTTTCTCAATACAATTACTCCTTTCGAACATTTAGCATCACACCTCTAGCATCCAATTCATTGTTAAGTTCAATAATACACTTATGACATTGACTTTTTCTCGAACTTTCATATCAAAGTTGAGATGATTAATGTTAAGTTCAAATTGCACCTCTAGCATTATCTCCACTGCCAAGTTTAACACTACACCTATGAGAGTGGGATTTTCAATTTTCCCCGAACGAAATTGAAATTTCTGTGGAGCTAAGTTAACATCACACCTCTAGCTCACATCCTTGTTAATTTAATATCACACCTCTAACAAGATTTAATCTAACCTGTTAAGTTAATATCATATCTCTAATGGTAAAATTTTTCTTAGATCCCCAATGGGTCTAGTCTTACTTATTATTCTCGTCAATTGAATGACAGGTTCACTCAAAATACTATTAAGTTGATATCATACCTTTAACGGTCCCCAGCTGAGTCTTAATTACGTTAATACTAAACCTCTGATGAAATCTCAGTTACAATCCTCCATGAGATAAAAAATTCACCTATCATTCTCATCCATAGATTGGCAAGACTACAGAAACTATTTAACTCCTGTCAAGTTAGTATCACACTTCTGACTGTAATCTTAAATTCCTTGAATGGAATTTTTCTAACTTGACTTGCTAAGTTAAAATGTTACATTTCTAGCAAATCAAAGTTAATCACTTCTATTTGTCTAATTTTCAATACAAAACGGAAGTTAAGACATGTAAGAAGACAAGAAAAAGTGTCACTTTATTGATATTCAAAAATATGAAAGTGATACAAAGCACTTTCTTGTACAACAAGATTGAGTGTTACAACAAAGGAGTACAAAGAAGTCCCTCTTACTCAGTGAAAAAATGCACTCACTCCTCGAAACATTGAAGATAGAGGAAGTCATCCTCTTGACTGTGCCCTGGAACTGCGGATCAACTTCTTCTTCCTCTCGAGAATAATGGTGTTTCTCGATGTCAAAATGTAGGAGGGCATTCGGATTCCACCCGACCAACTGGTGCGAAGGTCTTCACAAGGCCGTAATCCTTTGCTTAATAGGAAGCTTCACCATTAGAAAGTCATCTAATGAACATGGGTTTTTCGTCGCTGTCACTTCTTTGAGCAAGATTGGTGAAGGGGGGATCTGAGACCTTACTGGTAACGTCCTTTTTCTCGTGAAATTCAAATACTCTATGCTCATTGTGATCAGGAAGGATCTGAGACATTACTGGTGCATCATGTCCAAGAATGTCTTGATGTGTGTAGAGAACCGCGCGGATCTTCCTAACCCTTAGAAAGAGTTCTGACTTCCGAGTGCTCGCCAATCGAACAAGCTGGCCGTTCCAAATATCCTCCAGTAGATGCGGCAAAGACACTGGCACTAGCACCATCGATATAGCCAGGACCTGCAAGAAATAAAAAAAATCAAGAGTTAAAATTTTGCAAAGACAGAACCAGGAAGCCAGAAGCACAAACGTGGCCTGAAGTCATAAACTCCAGACGTGAATCTCATGGACGCGGGGATAGAAAATATGGATCCAAATGCAATCTGATATTAGACTCGCGTCTGATAATTGAGAAGCGAGGCATCTATCAAAGACACAGATGCGGGTCTTAAAACTTTCTGAAGTTACTCCAGACGCAGACAATAAGGGACCCTTATCTAAAGCTTCAAGACGTGAAGCTTGTCACATTCGCGTCCAGGGATCTCAAAAGAGCAAATTAAAATTTTCTAAGTCAAGAACCCAAAACGCGAGCCTTATATACAAAACTCGCGTTTTAAGTCTAAAAAGTGGAGTTCACCACACTCGCATCTGAAGAACTTGAGACTTAGAAGTCAACAAGCTCGTGTTTCATCAATTAACGCAAAAGGCGCGTTTGTACAACATGGGCGCACAAATCTTAAGAAAGAGGTTTCCGGAAGGGGTCAAGAGACGAAGTCCCTTCATGGCCACTGATGACAGAATTCCAAGGAAACCGACCCTTAACATGGCAAAGGCCATTTCCTACCTGAAGAAAAGTTCTCTAAAAGTTGGACTTCATTCGTCAAGGTATGACCATGAAACACCTAAAGTGATGCCTTTTAATTTTGAAATCACTTAATAGTGATAATCTTCAAAGAAGATTACAAGAAAGCCTTGAAGATTTGGGTTATTTTTGTTCTTCAGAGTACATGCCTTGAAGGAGGCCCTTGAAGGAGAACTATCAAGATAGAGTTCTTCAGAGCATATGCCTGCGAAGGAAAACAGTCAGGATGAATGACTGTTATGAGGCTCATGGCCTATTTATAGGCTCGCTAATAACCATTAATTAATAGCATAAAAATCAAAACCATTCTTAAAAGTTAAAATTAATGGCCTTAATTCACTACGCAAATATCAAATCTAGTCTGGGTGATACACGTGGATTTTTGCTCTGGGAAAACCCAACAACACGCATCCCCAACCATCAACACCAACTTTAAATTGAAAGATCCAGTGAGATCTTCGCATCAAAATGCATGCGACGCTTCAAAGGCTGCATTCTGAAGTCCCTGTCCCTTCACAAGCATGAAGATTGTGTCCCCTCCATCAAATTAAAGAATGCAGGCCTGTTTTACTAGACAGATCAGGGCTGCATCTCTCAATAAGTCAGTACCGCGCATTTATCTCAACAGTTCAGAGCCGCGTTTCTCTCAAACGATCAAAGCCGCATCCGCTCAATAATTCAGAGCCGTGTTTTCTCTCGACAGATCAGAGCAGCATCTCCAAAAAAAAATCAAAATCGCGTCTTCCCTACAAGTCAGGGATGGGCCTCACTCACAACTCAGTGCTGTCTGAGCTTTCTCTTTATAACTCATAACCGTGTCTCAACAAATGACTAAGAACTACGTTTCTACAATAGTCAAGGGTCGCGTCTGTGAGATCTGCGTTCTCCCATGCAACAAAGATTCCGTCTAATTCTCAAATGTAAAAAAGAATAAAGACGAGACAAAAATTTTATAACTTTTATTATTTATATCAAAATGGTAAAAGTAATACAAACACTCTCTATTTGACAAGTGGAGTGTTACACAAAAATATATATATAAAAGGAGGAGGGCTAATCCCGCTCAGCCAAAGAATAGATCCGGTCCCTTAGGCGTTGCATCTCGCGCTAGCATGCCTTATTAACTTCTGCCCAACCTTAAACCCATATTCTTCCTCTGATAAAAATCTTTTCATAGTCAGCAGCGATTGAACTGACTCCACTTGAAAGAATGGGCAGTAAGATCTTCTTGGACCAGCTTCTTGGCAGCTTTCAGTTCTTCCAGCCTTTTTTCGGCAGCACAACAAGTTTTCTCATTAACTTGAATTAGGGCTTGCGTCTTGGCAATAGCTGCCCAAGCAGTGGCAATGACTTGCTTTGTATTCTTAGTGACGATCTTGAATTCCCTGGAATCATCAACAAATTTTTGGTAGCTGGCTTGCTGTGGAGATGACAGGCCTCCTCGGCCATCTGCTCCTCCATCCCCTTCCTCTCATCTTCTTGAGCGGTGAGGAGCTTATTCAGCATTGACCGAACCTCATCAATCAGAATAGCCTTCTCCAGGGTCCTTAGTTCCTTCAGGCATATCCCCAGCTGTTCGACCAGCGTCAGAAATGTCCTAGCTTGTTTTGAGCTCCCAATATGACAGATTTTCTCAATTTGATTTTCAAGAAGCATTCAGGCAAACTCGAAGGATCTTCTCCCAGAGAGAACCAGTTCGATGCAGGACCTCATGGAAGTGAAGAATTGTTGTACCGTCTGATGCACCAATTCTTTCATGATGTTCATGGCCAGAGATAGCTCTGCTGGTGTGCTCCCCGATCCCCTTTCTCTATTGGCGTGTATAATGTCCACGGAGATGGGAGCAATTCACTTTATGCAGAGATAAGGCCAACAGCAGATTCTGTCGACATTGAGGTCATGGTCGACACCTCCGAGCTGTTATTGTGGTAGCCTCTGGAACAACAGGGGCAAGGACAAACTCCACAGCACTTGGTTCACTAGCAAAGTCTGAAGTGCACTGTCCTTTGCGTTGGTGCTCGCCACGGGACCCTTCACTTGAGCCAGCCTAGTATTCTCTACAATTATAACTTTGATGTTAGCAATAACAATGAAAACGGGAGTATATGGCACATCTTTGTTCTCTTACCAAGTTGAGGATCCAAAACGGTAAAACCTTTGGCAGGCCAGTTTGGGATGAAGGTTCCCCGGTCACTATGGTTCACCCCTCACGAAGCATTTCAGTAGCAGGAACTGCAAAGCCTTCCTGCTGGGCCAGCTCCTGGATCATCTCCTCGATAAGGGAGGAAGTCGTAGCCTCGCTACCGGTAGCCACTCCTGTAGAAGAGATTCAAATGAAATGTTAAAATATCTTTCTAACTTGATGAATAAATAGTTAAGGAGGATACAAGAAGTACCCTCAGTGGTAGTAACCTCTCTCGACAGTGGAACCATCGCAGGGACATACGTCTGCGTCTTTCCTCAGAAATATGCAAAAAAATTATTGTTATCAGGAAGAGCGGGTTCATCACCGAAGTCAACTTCCTCGCCAGAATAATAGCCCTGCTCTTCAGATGATGAAGATGACATTTGAATCCCGAAAATCTCAATGATTAGGACTTTACCACTAAGAACCCCAGTGGTAGGGTTGGGCTCAGGAAGTAGGCATCAGAACTCTGAGAGAACCTAGTTGCTGCTCCTCTATCCCTCTTTCCTGAGACGAAGAAGTTACAGGCTGATGAGCCCCTTCAGCCATGAGGGATTAGCCTGCAGGCTCTCCTTCTGCCAAGATTGCAGTACTCCTACTGCGTAAACCTCAGGAATAAAGAACCAGGACTGTCTCCTCTTCTTCTTCTTCCTCCTCCTGCTCCATAGTACTAGAAGGAATTATTTCAGGCATCCGGGCTGAATCTTCAGCCTCAGATCCTTTTCTGGCCTTCTTCGGACTGGGCTCGCCGTGAGAAGTAGAGGCTCGAGGATGCCAGGTAAGGCATGTCGAGTCCTCCAAACGGGGTGTTCCTCTACGGCCCCTGCTCCAGGCTCTGACATCGAAGCCACTCCTGTCCTACTGGCCTCTCTCCTAGCCTCACTCTCTGCCTCCTGATACTCGGTCATCCCTCGCATCGACCACCCTTGGACCCGACCTTGTCCTTGTAAGTAGATTTAATGATCTTGATGCACGAGGTGTTTATTCTAAATCTAGGCACCTTATTCGCCATGAAGTATCATGTACAAAAGCCAAAACTGGTATAAGAGTTGGGTCTCTTGTGAGGGAGGGTAAAGACAACTCCAGTTTCTCTTGCTACACTATAATACCATGCCCAGGCACCTTCGAATAGATTTTCACTAAAGCGAAGGTTTGGATGGGTTGCTAACATACAATTGATCATAACCAAACTGTCCGACAAATCGACATGGCAACTAAGGCTCCACCGTGCAGGAGTACCCTTGTCAAAACACTAAATATCTACGCCGAATGTTTATTAGCCACAGAAAAACACTAGAAGATAACCGAGTGAAGCCATCTGGGCTGACGAGGTCTGCAAATTTGTCTCCGTAAGACGCGTCATGAATCTCGGGGAAGCACCTATCCAAATAGTAGTTGCCTCCATTCAGAATCATCTTCAGATGTAGAAAATATAGTATTGTAGCCAGCTTAAATTCTCCAATCGCTACACGAATGGTGTAAAATCTTTGGAGGCAGACGCCGCCGTTATCAGCGAGGAGCAATTCATGATGTACTAGGCCATCAGGTTGTTTATGGGAGCTCGACCCTGGGACTAGGAGTCTTAACCAGGGGATGACCATTGGAATCCGTGATTAGGTGGCCCTCTGCATCCACGATTGCTTTCACATGTAAAAAGCTCTTCGCTAGCGCATGCAACCCACTCTGGATTCTAGCTACCATCACTGGAAGGAGGGCGATGGACTTCCCATGGGCAAGCAGGATAGTCGGATACACCACGTCAGCATGATCACCTCATGTGGTAGCGTTGGCACCACACATCGCTTTAGCCACAGCATGAGGAAACCCACTAACAGAGCCCAGTCAGACATCGGGACTTTGGCTTGATGATGGAAGCTCTCAAAGATCGTATCTGGATTGAAGGTATCTTCACTAGACTCGTTGGTGTAGGAGCTGGGTGGATGTACTGATTCTTTTAAAAATTTCTTCATCAGTTCTGGGAGCTAGCCGGGACATTAGGTTAGCCTTATTCACCCTGGGGAACAGATAAGTTGCCCATGACATCTGCTTGATTCCCCCGCTCCTTCATCCGGTCACCTGCCTGCAGATGTGGATGTAATACAACGCTTCTCAATAGGTTTCGTGCACTAGAGGGTCGCTCTTCTTCAACAGATGTAGCTCCTTTGTTGACGGGATGTATTCCTCTAATCATCATCCCTGAGACTTTATACATCTCATGAAGGGCGAGCCCCATTTCCCCGATGGGAGTAAAGAATGTTGTTCAAAGAAGAGTAAAGCAAAGTAAAGAGTGGAGCAAGAGTTAAAGAAACCATTTAACGTCCTTGTGGTGATGTTTCAAACTCTGAATATGTATGCAAAATTACTTTGCTCCTTCGAGCTACCGTTTGTAGCAAAAACTATAACGGGTCGTATCCACGGGGAGGGCTTGCGATGGAAGATTTCACAGTTCTTTATGTTGTAGTTTTTGGGAAGAAAATGAAGGATCTTCTTTATTCAAGAATATGAAAAGAAAACAAAGTGAAAAGAAAGTGATGAATCTTGTGGTGTTAAGAAAAGAAAAAAATGGAAGTGATAAAAGTAGAATGAAAACGGCGAATTAAAAAAAGTAAAAGAGCAGAATAGATCTTGTGAGAAAAAAAAGTTTTGGGAAGAGTTTTAATCTGATGGAAAAAAAAACCATGACTAACTAGCACTTTACACTACTAACTTACTAATCTCTTTAAGTGACTTGTCCTTCATATTGATTCATTGGCAATTGACTGTCTCGCTTCATCAAGTCAATAAGTTGTCCCAAATTGTGGAGATGTTCTCATCTTAGCTTGGTTAGGTGGCCTCCTGATCGGGGGAAACCGCGCACAAAAAGTGTAAGTTTTAAAATTGATATTTAAAATGTGTGTGCTTTGGCTTCCTCGATACTTCCGTTATATCATAGAGGCTAAAACGAGTCGAACCCACAAAGACGAGAGGCGATAGAAGATTTTACCGATTGATTCACGTGTGTGTTAAAAGTTCTTCAATATTTAAAAGAATGAAAAGAAAAGGAAATAAAGAATGAAAAGAGAAGTATGGTGAAATACGAAGAAGTGGGAACATAGAAGATAAATATTTGTAGTTTTTGGGATATTTCTAAAACAAAGTGAAAAAGAAAGAAAACTCATGGCTACTAACTACTAATGGCTCCACTAACCATACTGACCTCTTAGTGATAGTTGGCTCACAGGTATCCTTGGTAATCACTAGTCCTTGGATCAAGAGCATTTCAAAGCATGACCCATATGATAACTTTTACATTCAAATTCAACAAAACAAGTGCAAGCTACACTTAAACCATCAAAACTAAATAAGAGTAAGCATGGAGTAAAGTAATGTTAGCCTGTTGGAGAGTTAGGATGTTAGAGTGTTAGATCCATCATCATGAGCCATCAATGGCTCTTGCAAGAGCAAGGCCAAGTAGAGGCTATTAGATTCATGTGGATTATCAAATATAAGTTAGCAAGTTAATTGTTAGTAGTTAGTTGCCATGAGAGAAAATTAGCTAAACATGTAAAGGGAGTTAGAGAGAAGAAAACAAAGAGACGTAAAGAGAGCACCTTTCATAGCTTGTCACCTTCTATTACAAGCATTCTTGCATTCCAACATGTATCACTCTCTCTCCTATTACAAAATCCACAAGAAATGGAAAATACAAGGGAGGAAAAGAAGAAGAGCTAAACTAAACTATCCTAAACTGCAGCATGAAAAGAAAAACCCTAAAACTAACCTAAAAACTACTCAAAAATAACTCTCCCTAGTGCTCTAAAAATCCCTAGGCTTTATAGGCAAAACTGGACATCGGGGTACACGTACGGAGCCGCGCGTCAAATCTTGGCACGCGGCTCCATAAGGAAGCCGCGAAAATGCGGCTATGGCTGCGTTTCCGCGGCTATAGGGCGGCCGCTTGCGCGGCGCCGCCTGCAGCGCAGCCCTCTCCTATCCCCTTGTCAGCTAGATGTTCTAGTTTCTGGATTTGGGCCCTTGATTTTGATGAAACCACTCTCCAAAGTCAATGGCTATCTTTGTAGCCTTTAATCATCAATTAAATGGTGATTTTGGGTCTTCTTCTTCATTTCATGCCATGGACCTAGAAACATACAAGAGAGGTATTATTAGGATAATTTAATATTAAATAAATGTGAAGATGTGGTATAAAATATGCAGTTTTAGAGACTAATCACCTCCTTGGATCACAAGCTCCATAGGTTCACAAGTATGAAACTTAAGAATTCACAATTTAGATATGCATAATGAGAATGTAAGGTTCATTAAATCATCAAAGCCATGGTTAGCTAGCATGAAATAAGAAGTTTGTACAATAAGTGTTAGCATATAAAGTGATCACATAATCATATTCCATCAAGCCTCTTGTTAAAGAAACAAGGCTCTAAAGAGGCACACATTAATCATATGGAGGCGATGACAAAACCTTCACTAAGATTAGAAACAATACTCATCTTCATTGGAAATAACGAGAGTTGTTAGATACAAGACTAGAAATATAAACATCCAATGAGTCATATGAGTTAGCATTACTCAAGAGTTAGTAGTTAGTAGTGTTAGAGGTTAGTTAATTATGCTAGGAGATTAGTTATCCATAGAAAGTAAAGCAAGAAAAAAAAATATAGTAAAATAAGTGTAAGGAAATAAAGAGCATGAAGTAAATGGCAATAGAGCAAGAAAATTAGAGGAAGGAGAACTTGAGCTTTTGTATTTGAATATCACCCTTCAATTACAGAGACCTCACTTACCCCTCTCTCTTTTCTAAATCTAAAAAGAGAAATGACAATTACAAAGGGAAATTAAAGAGAAACCTAAATAAAATCCTAAACTTTCTCCTAAAATAATGGCTATCCTCCCCTCCTCCTTCTGCAGAGGCCCTGGGGGTCTTTATATAGGCACCAGGAGCTAATCTCTATCAATCGTAGCCGTAGGATCAATCGCTCCATCAATGGCCATAGATTTTTCGCAGAAATACAGCCAAAGCTGCGTTTCTATGGCAGAATCTAGGCCGTTGCGCCAGCGATCATTCTGACATTCTGTTACTGCCCAGGTGCCCAGCTGGAGCTTCTAGAACCATGAAAATATTCTCTGGTTCGTTACAGGTTTGGGCTTCTTTGATTTAGGATCTTTTAAATTCTTTTAGATCCTTGAATACTCTTTGATTTTGGCCTTCTTCTCCATTAAAGAATGGACCGGAAAATAAGACAGTTAACCATTAAAAAGCATATTTTTATTGATAAAATGCATGGCAATGTGATATAAAATGATGCAAAATAAAACACCAATCAAATGTGCAAGTTTCTAATTATAACGCTCCAGTATAGCATAAAATGCTTGGTGCTATGTAGGATGCCATACTGAACAGCTCTTATGGCCCCATACAGCTCAGCCTGTAGCAGGAGATCTTCAAGCCCTATCAGAGTAAGCCCTACCATTCTGCCCCACCAGTTTTTATTGGTAGAAGGGACGCAGCCGGTGGCACAAAATTCCAGAGGAAAGTCACCCCTTACATTCAAGAATTGTTTGATGAAGCAGCTGCAAGCTGGGGGGTCTCTCCCATCGGGTACTCAGCTTTGACCAAGCCAGGCTGCAACCTCAGCACACCCCTCCCATGTCCAATGGTGTAGGCTTCACGGGCACCTATCTTGCCTAAGGTGACTTCAGAGAATGGCCTGACCAACTCCCAATCCATTGTCTGACACGCGAACATATGTTACAGATAAGCCAGAGGATACATTCCCTCCATGTTCGGGAGGAAGAACTTTTTGTTGCCAACCTGACAAAGCCATTTGTAGTCTCCGTCATAAAAGGCAACCTCATCCTCTTCAATTGAGTCGCAAAGAAGAAGTTGGGCTTTCTCAGTAGAGCACGGGAGTCTGACTTGAACTGGCCATCGGGAATGATCTCCTGAAGAGTCAGCATGCTGGCATTGCTAATCTGATTCCGTCGCTCCTTTGATTTACAAGTGGTCACAGGAGCAGTTCTTTAGAGAACGAAGATCATGTTTGGATCAGCACCACCTACATGTCCAAAGTGGCACTTCTTGGATAGAGGATTTGAGGAGTATCGCACTACAAAAAAGGACAACATGACAGTCAGAATCTAAAAAAAATGTGTCTAAGTGTTGAAGCTCAGAAGCAAGGTTCACCTCAGAACCATGTCTAATCACTAAGACGCGGAGCTCGGCGAAACCCACATCTAAACTCAAAGACACGAGGCTCACACGATGCCTGCATTTGAAGTTCCACAACTTATAAATTTCACTAAGTGTTGAACTCAGACACGAGACTTAGTGAAACCCGCATCAAACATCAGAGACGCGAGGTTCACATAAAATCCGCTCTGAGTTCCCCACGTAGAAAAATTCTCTAAGTGTTAGAATCAAACGCAAGGCTCAACGAAGCCCGCGTTCAACAAACAAACACAGACTCAAGCTGATAAAGCAAAAATGCGGAGGCAGTCAAACCTGCGTCTTGCCTACGAGTGCAAGCGTCTGAATATCAAATGCGGGCGTGAACCTCACATTGGCAGTTCAATTCAGAAGAGACTTAAGTGTTAAGATAACCTTTCAAGTCCCTTAATGGTGAAAACCAATCCAAATGGTTTTTTTACCTGAAATGGGGGCCTCTTACATGGAAGAACGCCTATTTGAGCCTTTGGAGCGACAGCGCTCGAGGATGAAGCCACAGGTTTGGTCTTTGGGGCCATTTCGATCATTAATTCTGCGTAAAAGACGAAGGAAAGAAGAATAAGCTCGGAGCTTTTCTTAAAGTTCTGAAAATTCTCGATGCAAGGCTCAACGGATAAGAAAAAGAGTCTAATGATGACTCTTGAAAGACTGATCTCTTTTATAGATATAGTAATCTACCGAGATACATGGCATGTATCTCGAGACCAATCGTCTCCTACGATGCACCTCAAATGTGAACCTCGCATATTAAGAGAACAACATCTCTTCAAGCTCCTCCTAACGTGTGTCAACGCGCGTCAAATGCGAACCTCACATATTAAGAGAATGGCGTCTCTTCAAGCTCCTTCGGACGCGTGGCAACGTGGCTCAAACGCGAACCTTGCGTATTAACAGAATGGTGTCTCTTCAAGCCCTTCCCGATGCGTGGCAATGCGCTTCAAACGCGAACCTCATATATGAAGAAAAAAATGTTTCTTCAAACCCCGCCAGATACGTGACAATGCACTTAGAATGCGAATCTCGCGTTTAACAGAGCCGCGTCTTTCCAGCAAAAGGAGGTCCGCGTCTTCACCTTGAAGTCTGCGTTACTTCAACAAAGTGAGAGTTATGTCTCCATTTTAAAGACGGTGCCTTTCTAGTATTCTCTGGATTGCATCTTGGCAAAATAGTAGAGCTGCATTTCTTCAATGATGAAAAGTTCGCGTCTCAGGCACGAAGTCTGCGTTACTTCAACCAAGTGAGAACTGCGTCTCTACTTCGATGTCCGCATCTCTCCGATGAATGAGTGTCGCGTTTCTACTTCAGACGAGGTCTGCATCTCTAAGGCAATATGACTTTTGCGTTTACAAGACCTCTGTTCAGTCTTTACTTCTACAATTAGTTCAACAGTACACTGAGACAGTACACCAACAACCAGCTCAGAGCACTGAGGAGGTCTGGACTGCGTATCCAGACACTCACGTTGATCATTTCTATTGGCTTCAAAGAGTTTAACAGTACACTCACGAAGACCAAGATGCAGACGAGACCAAGCTCAAGGTATCTCAGTAAATTGCCAGTCCAGTCTTAAGATTTTGCTACCAAAAGAAAAATCAAAGTATTTCAAAACCCGTCCCAGTCAACCGTGGAGTTTTAAAAACATTGGAGGGGGTTTTATAGACTGTCTAAAAATTACTGAGGACAAATCATTAGAGAGCAGATTCTATACTCCAGACGCGAGGCTAATCAGAGCCACTAGTGTAAAGTCAAAACGCTGGGCTCGAAGCCCGCGTCCCCAACTTCACTGCAATGCCAAAACACAAAGCTCGAAGTCGTGTCTCAATGACACCACAGTGTTGAAACACTAGGCCCGAAGCCTGCGTCCCAGCTTTACTACAATGCAAAGACGCAGAGTTCGAAGCCCGTGTCCCAGTATCACCGTTATGTCAAATTACAGGGCTCGAAGCTCGCGTCCCAGCATCTCCGCAATGCCAAGAAGCGGAGTCCGAGGCCACATCTCACGTGAGGCTCGAAGCCCGCATCTCAGCATCACTGTAATGCCAAGACGCTGAGCCCGAAGCCTGCGAGTTTCAAGTCTGGAAGCGCCCTGCGTTGCAGTTATAACTGCGTTCATTACCTGGTCAATTACTGCCCACGTAATAAGGAGAGTTAATCCCCATCGTGGAGGGTTGTTAGGGACAGTTTTACTCCTAAAATCCTATCAATAGCTCAGTTTGCATTGAAGAGCGGTCAAAATTTTGATGAATCAAATGGGCCAAAGAGAATTTTAGATCGAACTTGATCAAGATTTTCAGTCGAGGAGCCCTAAAAAGAGTAAAATTCTTCTATTAAATTGTTAAGCACAAGTTTTTTACCAAAATCTCTTTGAGATTCCATAGGGGCTACGCTACTCCGTCCGTGATCCAAGGAGAAGATTTCCCAAAGAGCACCGACGTTCACCCGGTCAACAGAAAATAATATTAACTCTCCACCGCTATGCAAAGAATCCAACCTTAAACAAAGAGAAGATTTGAGCTTGAATATCTTCTCAATTTTTCCTGAGAAACACCTGTATGCCACCCCAGGCTAGCAACTCTCCTCTCTTACCTTTTTTCTTTCACTTTTCTCTTAGTCTCTCTTTCTTTCTCTCTCTCTCTCTCTGCATCTTGTCTGATGACTGGGCAGAGCCGCTGCCGCCCTGGGCGGCCTCGCCGTTGCCGGCGAGGCTAATCCCGACAACTCTCAGAGCAGTAGCAATTGTTGCTGTTGTTGCCATTTGGGTTCATAACTTATAATGGGTGTGAACCAATTTCAAAGATTTCTTTACCCATTAACTCAAACTCTTTAACCCATTACTTATATTTTTGGGTCGAGTTATTGGATTTAAACCCGACCAATTATCAACCAAACCCGCATCTAAAAATTAGAAAGATAATTTTACATAAAAACACCTTGTAATTTATAATAATTGCATTTTAGACCTTTTTATTACATATTTGACCCATTTCGATGATTTTAGTGTTATGGCGATATCTGGAACATTCGAAGTCCGATTTGGGCAATTCTGGAGCCTTGCGATCCTAAGAAAATGAGCTACATTCCTATAATTGCTAAGTTAGTGTTTTTCTTTTACAAATTATATTTAGTAGGTTTAATAAATTGATTGATTATTTTATTTACTAAATAGTGATAATCGGTAAATCACTGTAAATGTTATTTAGTAAATTGTAATTATCGAGAAACCATCATCATTAAAATATGCTTGATTATTCTTCAAACATAATTGATAAAATAATTATTTATTTTGTTTCTTGATTTCTATAAATGTAAATGAGTTATCTAAATATTGGGATTAATATGTTAATAATTTAAATAAGTAAATTAATTAATAAATGGATAAGTAAAATAGATAATTATACATTATTATTTTGTGGCATTAATCATCTTAATAATATTGTAATTGTTATTACAAATATGAATATCTGACACACGATTATCTCTGTGATATTACCCTGGTATGGCCAATGTTGCCTGACTTACACTGGATGCAATTATTTATATATCTTGATAATCACTTTACATTGATTACATTTATTTGTATATTCATGTACACCTGTTATACGGATACTCAATTATACTAAACACTATTATTCATGTACTTATAGCATCGTAACATTGATATACTAGCACACCAGACACAGTCATTTCATGTACATACATTATCGTGACATAAATACTATTAAGTGACACAATTTTTCATATTCATGTACTACTGATACGCGGATACGCTACTCCACTTGAGACTGTTATTTCAATAGTCGTATCGTCGCTACATGAATATTCTGTATAGAGTTATTTCATGTTCTTATACCACTGTTACATAGATTCACCGGTATACATGCGTTAATTGCTTCTAAATTCCTGCCGCATAGATCATTGTTTAAATTACATGGATAATTGCTATATGTATATTTATGTATTCCTGTTACATGATTGTTTCTCGTTACTAATATTGATATTCTCGTTACTAGTCACGAGTGTTGTTGATATGCGATGTATGGAACTAAGTGCCACGTGGATCCAAGCCACGGGGCCACTTTTAGAATCCTACATCTCCCATTTCCATTTCTCGTTATCTTTTTATATGCTGTCAACAGAGCTGATGTCCTTTTATCATGTTACATGTATCATGCACTATTTTTATTCATGATACATTGTGTAATTCAAATAAAATAAATATAATATGGAGATGAGGGAGACTTGATGGTTGACTAGATCTTGTCGGGTGGATGTCTGAATCCATTATTGTCCCATTGCAGGGGACGAGGTAGTTCTGGATACCGTCTGTTATAACTTATTGAGCTCTCGTTTTTTGTTACTTGTTATAACCCAAGTGGGCTGGCTCTGGTCTCAGCAGTCAGTGGTCTTTTTAGGATCGTGATCCTGTGTTGAACGGAGTACACCCACTTGAGCAGAGCTCCTTGACCTTTGGGTTCCAATTAACATAATAAAATGGTATAAACAATAGTGACATCAGGAGCGCTTGTTATTTGGCCACTCTCTCATTCGGATAATGGTACTCGTATGTCATGTTCGGATGGGTTCGGCTAGAGTACGGGCTTCAGTATGAACTGCCAGTGGTATGGGACACTGGAAGAGTTGATTGAAGACTAGGTGAACTGATTGTTATTATTGTATAAATCACATAAGTTGTTCGATACATGTGTATTATTGTTCAATTATACTAATACACTTCCTGAAAGATTACACACCGTTATGCCACATGTATATCTTGCACTTCACGTAGGGCACATTATTCATGTACACGTATACTCTGCATTCCATATATTCCCTTTAAACACACTGTTGTTGTATAATCGCAATACTATATCATGATTATTCTGCGTACTTCTTGCATATATGTTCATATTAATCATTATACTGTCATGCTACTATTTCTATTAATATAAATAAATAAGAAATAATTAAAACTTGATACATTTTAATTAAATAAATTGATATCGTTAGTGTATAATTAAATAATGAATCTTATAACTGATATTCATAATAATAATATGTTAACGGTATAATAACATAAAGTTAGTTGATACATATATATAACTCTTCCAATCGACATTTTTATGGTTTATAATCATGTATTATATAGTATTATAGATGTAACACTATTATAACATATTAGGTATTGATAATGTTATAATACTGATAACGTATTTATAATATTGATATACCGAGTGTTAGAATACTACGATCACTAATTGTATTTTATTGGTAAGTACTAATTAGTGACTATGCTTGACATCAATAAATCAATGCCAGATTTGGGTTCCTTTTCTATGTCTATATTAAAGGGTGAAAAAAACAGTACATTACCTCTCAGGCAACTGTCTACTAATCTTATACTATTTGATTGACATAACGATCGAAAAAGGTATTTTGCCTAGTCACAAGTCAATCTACGTATTTTTCATATTCTTTATTGGAAGATGAGGTACACTTGTGCAAACAAAATATGGTGTGAAGCCCCACATGTCAAGCGATTAATATGTAAATCCTGATTTTCTTTTCTAAAATCTAGTTTTTTTCACAATAAAAAATTAAAATTACATGATCATACTCACCTGAGCAAAATAAATAAATAAATAAAAGAGCTTCCAAGTTAAATGATTTCAATCAGAATTCAGTTTACAAACTCACTTTTCCACATGGAATATTGCTTAAGGTACCCTCCTTTTTTTCCGGTTTTCTATGATATATGAAACTCTTTCTGTATGATGTTTGGAGATGACGGTCCCCTGGATCCTGGGCACCTTTTCATTACTCTTTCTTTAATGAAACGAGATGGAATCCTTCATCTAGAAAAGAAAAGAATCTTAATCCAAGTTGAAACAACCAAATAAATTTATTTCCAAACTTTCTATTCCAAAAGACAAATGCGAATAGGGGCCCAGGCCAAACCGCATTTGGGGCGTTCCCCCTCACAAATGGTTCCCAACTATGGACTCGGGTCTGATGCAACCAGCCAAAAATGAATCAGATTTGGCTCGCACCTCTTCACAAAATTACGGCCACAATTCTTTGATTCGAATAGATGCGACCATTGAGCTCGAACCTTTTGAAAGTGTCACTTCGATGTCTGTAAGTACAAAATTTTGCAGTAGACTTGGTTCATTCTGGGAGACAGAATTTGACTCAGATTTTCTGCTCAGTAATTAGCAAAAGTCATGATAATTCTCTCTCGATGCCATTTTTTTTGACATATTTGTTGTACTGCATATTTAGGAGCATATTTTTTTTATTAGCAAAAAAAAAATTCATAGGATTAGATTGATTATTATTCTCTTCAAATAGAAAGGCATGTACTAAATGTCTGAATAGCCAAGGAAGTAAAAGGATCACTCTTGTGCATGAATTCAATATGAACTAGTGAATCTAACCGTAAATCATAAAAAAAATTCATAGGATTAGATTGATTATTATTCTCTTCAAATAGAAAGGCATGTACTAAATGTCTGAATAGCCAAGGAAGTAAAAGGATCACTCTTGTGCATGAATTCAATATGTACTAGTGAATCTAACCGTAAAATCATAAAAAAATTCATAGGATTAGATTGATTATTATTCTCTTCAAATTGAAAGGCATGCACTAAATGTCTGAATAGCCAGGTAAGTAAAAGGATCACTCTTGTGAATGAATTCAATATGAACTAGTGAATCTAACCATAGAATCATATTTTCTCTCATATGGAAAGTATGGAAAGTAATTAAACAGCGTCTTTTCCAAGTGTTGATGTTTATCGATTGGATAGGATCCTAAACTCTTAACATAAATCTTTTTTCCTCCTATTTTTATCACAATGAAGGAGGTGGTCATCATCATTGGAGCTGGGCCTACGGGACTGGCCACTGCGGCTTGGGAGACTGAATTCTACACAGATTTTCTGCTTAATAATTAGCAAAAGTCATGATAATTCTCTCCCGATGCCATTTTTTTTTGCATATTTGTTGTACTGCATATTTAGGAGCATATTTTTTTTTATTAGCAAAAAAAATTCATAGGATTAGATTGATTATTATTCTCTTCAAATAGAAAGGCATGTACTAAATGTCTGAATGCCAAGGAAGTAAAAGGATCACTCTTGTGCATGAATTCAATATGAACTAGTGAATCTAACCATAAAATCATAAAAAAATTCATAGGATTAGATTGATTATTATTCTCTTCAAATAGAAAGGCATGTACTAAATGTCTGAATAGACAAGGAAGTAAAAGGATCACTCTTGTGCATGAATTCAGTATGAACTAGTGAATCTAACCGTAAAATCATAAAAAATTCGTAGGATAAGATTGATTATTATTCTCTTCAAATTGAAAGGCCGCATGTACTAAATGTCTGAATAGTCAAGTAAGTAAAAGGATCACTCTTGTGCATGAATTCAATATGAACTAGTGAATCTAACGATAAATTCATATTTTCTCTCGTATGGAAAGTATGGAAAGTAATTAAACAGTGTCTTATCCAAGTGTTGATATATATCGATTGGATAGGATCCTAAACTCTTAACATAAATCTTTTTCCTCCAATTTTGATCACAATGAAGGAGGTGGTCATCATCGTTGGAGCTGGGCCTGCGGGACTGGCCACTGCGGCTTGCCTCAACGTGCTCAGCATACCCAATGTCGTGCTGGAGGGGGAGGACTGCTATGCTCACCTATGGAAGAAGAAGGCCTACAACCGTCTGAAGCTTCACCTGGCCAAGGAATTCTGTGCGCTGCCTCACATGCCTCACTCCACCTCGGCCCCAACCTACATCCCTAGGGACGGGTTCGTCCAGTACCTGGACAAGTACGTGGCAAAGTTCAATGTCAACCCCATTTGCAACACCCTCGTTGAATCAGCGGCTTACAACGAGGGCTCCGAGACTTGGAGCGTAAGAACTCGCAATGTGGCAACGGGCGAGGAAATGGAGCGCATGGCGCGGTTCCTGGTGGTGGCCACGGGGGAGAACACGGAGGGGCTCATACCGGACGTGCCCGGTCTGAAGAGCTTCGACGGGAATGTGGTACACTCTTCGCAGTACAAGTCTGGAGATGCTTACAAGGGGAAGAGTGTTCTTGTGGTGGGAAGTGGGAATTCCGGCATGGAGATTGCTTATGATCTCTCTAACTTCGGTGCCAAGACTTCCATTAGTATCCGAAGCCCGGTGAGTAGTCTAATATTATTTATCTTTTCTTATGTTTAGGGGATTAAAGATTTTTTTCTTTTAGATTATATAACATATGGTTTTGATCAATCAGTAGAGAGACCTTGAATCCAAACAAGCAGCCAACGGACATTACAAGGGGAATGATGAAACAGAGTAAGTCATGTTTTAAAAAATAAAACAAAACAAAGTTTCTCTCTAACTATACAACTTGTATGCAGTTTCATGTGATGACCAAGGGCTTGGTACGCTTGGGCATGTCCCTGGCTCAGTACCTGCCAGTCAAGATGGTCGATAGCCTTGTTCTCACGCTCTGTTGGTTCACCTACGGGGACCTGTCCAAGTATGGGATTGTCCAGCCGAGCACGGGCCCGCTCGCTCTCAAGGCCGCGACCGGCAAGTCTGCAGTCATCGATGTTGGCACAGTCGGAAAGATCAAGACCGGTGAGATTCAGGTAATCAACTAATTGATACACAATCCCTAATTTTCTGGGTTGGGATTTCAGTTGGGGGACATATGTATTAAATTTCTTGGTGTCGGGATCAAAAGGTCGTGGCCGAACCAGTAAAGGTGAGTGGCAACGAGATCACCTTTAGAGAGGGCAAGAATCATCAATTTGATGCAATTGTGTTCGCGACTGGGTACAAAAGCACTGCGAGGAACTGGTTGAGGGTATGGAAAGTCTTTGGTCCAGTTTCGCTCAATTTAAAATATCGATGATATGTGCTTTTCTAATATTTTGATAGAATTGTAGGATGAGGAATGCTGGCTGCTGAACCAAGATGGATTCCCTAAAGAAAGGTACCCGAATCACTGGAAGGGGAAGAATGGTCTGTATTGCGTGGGACTGGGCAGAAGGGGACTGTTAGGGATTGCCATGGATGCTGAAAGCACTGCAAACAACATTGCCAAGGTCTTAAAGACGAGTGATGATGCCAAAAATGCTATGAACTGACATAGTAGTTTCTTCTTGGTACAGAATCGTTACATATAGAAGTGTAACATGTACCTTAAGAATAATTGTGTCCTCTGTGGTGTTCTTCCCCGCAATAGGGCTTGTACATAAAGGTCAAGAAGGAATATCTGAAAATTGAATGCAGTGCAAATAGTTGCGCGTATATACTAGGAGTTCCATAGCACTGAAGATCGATATGCTAGTCACTAAAAGTAAGAAGTTTCCGACGTTATGCATTTATTGTTACTTGCTTTCTCTGTTGCAAAATTGATATGCTCTAAAGAAAGTACATAAGGATTTAACATGGTACGGCTCAAACTTGGCCTATGTTCACGGGGAGAGAACTTGTGAGAGATTTCATTAAAAGACTTGGTACAAAGAGATCAAACCTTCATCTTGATGCAACAAGAGAATTCACCTTCCACCTGAATCTAGCCCTAAATTAAAAGAGTATTGCCTTCTCTCTATGCATCTTCAACTTGTTCCTCTTTTACTTGAGATTCTCTGTTATAGAAACTTCTTGAGACTTGTTGGGCTGAGGCAATTACAAAGCTTAATCACAACCTTTATTTATAGAATTTTACAATACAACTTCTATTTCAATTATAAGATGATCTTGGCCATTAGATGGTTGAAGAATCTTGATCAATTTTTTTTAGGAATTGATCTCCTTGATTTAGAAGGATTATAGACCTTTAATCTTTATAAACAAACCTTTATTGAATAGGAATTAAATCCTATTCATACTCTTTTTGAAAAGAAAACTCGCAATCTCCTAAAAAAGAAACTGCTTCATCTTAATTTGCTTCTTCTGCATCAAGCCGTCATCTTCTCCAACTCAATTGGATTATTTTGAACCAAAGGGAAAATCCTAACAATCTCCACCTTGTCTTATCTTTTAAGCCTTTAGCAAAACAACTTTTGATTTTAGATTAATATCTCGATTCTTTCCTTGGTTGTAGCCGTGCGTGAAGCCTTTAATTCTTGCCCCCTCTCCCCGGGTCTTTAGCTAATTTACCACCATGACTTGGGCCATCTCGGGCCTTACCTGAGTGCACCCTTTCTCTTTCTCGCAACACTTTGTCCCGGTTCATGTGCTGTTGCTGTCTTTCATGAAGCTCCACCTCTCGATGAACTCCCTTCCAAACTTATCTTTGAAACTCTACCTCAAACCGAGTTTCCTTCCTTCAACTTGTATAGCCCTCCAAACTTCTCTCCTTTCAGGATTACCCTGTCTCCTTGGCTAACTGTGATGACGCCTTATTGTACTTAAATCTGACATCCTTCTTCATTGAGCACCATTATGGATATTAGATTATACCGTGCCTCCGGGACATACAGGACCGCCTCCGGAGCACACACTATCCCATTTCTTCCTATAACCTTGACTGTTCCACTGCCGATGACCTCTCAACCCGAGCCATCCACCATCCTGATAATCTCTTACTCGTTTGCAACTAAAGAGTTATTGAACAACTTTTTTGGAATATACATGAACCGTTCTACCTGAATCAAATATCCAGTTTTACCTTGAGAAGTGTTATCTTTGTAAGAAGCCATTAATATTTCAGTGTCCTCGACATCGCTTGCTACATTAGCCTCCGCAGCTTGCCCCTTCTTCTTCAGTCACTCTTGCTGATACTTGCAGTCATTCTTTCAATGACCTTCCCTGTGACAAAAGTATCGCGTCTTTGATAAGCTTGGGCCTTTTCTTTCTTCTCCTCTTCCTTTTCCTCCCGTGACCATTAAACCTGGTCCTATCTGCTCCTCTTGATTTGGCCTTTTTCTAATCATATTAGATAAGAGAGTTGACGTGACCTCCTCCAAGATGAGAGTTTCTTTATCGTGAGCATAGCGGTGACAATATGATCATATAACTCTGGAAGAGAACTGAGAAGTATCAATGTCTGGTCCTTATAGACTGTCTAAAAATACTGAGGACAGGTCATCAGAGAGCAGAGTCTATATCCAGACGTGAGGTTAATCCTAGCCTCACGTGTAATGCCAAGACATAGAGCTTGAAGCCTGTGTCTCAGCATCACTGTAGTGCCAAGAGGGAAGGCTTGAAGTCAGTGTCCCAGCTTCACTACAAAGGCAAAAACACAGGGCTCGAAAATCGCATCCCAGCATCACTGTAGTACCAAGACACAGGGTTCGAAGTCCTGAGGAGGTCGGCATGACCGACAACCCCAACTACTACTTATATCACAGGATGCTGGGGCACCCTACTAATAGCTGTACATCTTCAACGACATCCTTTAAACTTTGATTAATACAGAAGTGCTCAAGCTCCGCCCAGAGCAGAAGAAAGAAGCAGTCAACATGACGTCATTTCTTTAGTTCGGGGTATAACCTCCAACACCAGCCGGAGTAGACCCATCCTGAAAGGGAAACTAAGGGTACTCAATATAGACCCACATCACCAATAGGAGAAGGTCTCGTGCCTGTTTCTACTCCTCAAGGAGAAATCATGTGGGTTTGTCTCTACCTTGTGGAAAGCCAACAATGGACTACTATTACCAATAGAAAGTCCAAAGGCAAAGCAAAAGTTTCACATTGCAATGTGGTGTGCACTTCCTCTCGGGAAGCAGAGACTAATGTCCCTCACTAACTAACTCAGAGGTGGAGACAATCGTCCTTACAATAGAGTTGAGTGCACCGCTCATGGCCGAAACTTGTTTGGGTCAGTCACATTTGAAGAAATACGACAAGATGGTGGAAAATTCACCTAAGTCCACCGCTAAACTGACCAAGCAATCCACGAAGCAACTCGTGGAGAAGAAAAAGGAGATTCGGTATGCTAAGGCCCTCCCAAAGGACAAAGCAGAAGGATCGTCAGCACCGTACCACTTTGATGTCTTTGTTCAACTGGCTAGCATCCTGGCCAAGATCACCCTTTACGAGCTCCTGAGATTATAAAATCAACAAAAGAAGCTTTAGCTGATGCTGAGGTCTTTGTGGCCCAGATTCCGGCTGAACCATAGGAGGAAGATGAAAAAGACTGCCTCCACGCTTCTCAACATGCTCCCTTCATCACCTTCATGCCAGACGACATGCAGGTTAAGGAAAAATATGATAGGCCCTTGTACTTCACAGGTTATATTGGATCGTCTAAAGTGAGCCGTATTCAGGTAGATTCAGGATCCACGTTGAGCATCATGCCCCGCCGGGTCATGCAGCACTTGGGGATCCTCACTCACCAATTGAGCACCATCAAAACCACCATTTTTGGTTTCAACGCCAATGGTACATGCCCAATGGGAAAGATTAAACTCAAATGTCAGATTAGGGACCTAAGATCTGAAGTGATGTGCTATGTGATTGACGCCGACACTTCATACAATTTGTTGCTGGAACGACTGTGGATTCATTGCAATTCCACCGTCCCCTCTACTTTCCATGAAGTCATGAAGTATGTTGATGGAGATGGAACAGTTCAAACATTGATCGCCGAAAGCCATCCGTCCAGGGCTCCCTCCTATATCAAGATTCTCTTGAGATGAATGAGAATCCCTAGCCAGAGGCAAAAGAAGAATGTCTTTGGTAGCTGAATCCACTTGTAATAAGCATTAATGAGCTCAATGTCAATAACACCGCCAATGATGTAGGCGGGTAGTATATTAATGAAGAATTAGATTTACTTTTCTGTATTTGCTTCTGATTCCGTATCGTCAGATACTAGTACCGATATAGGTGATGATCCATGGTGGGCAATAGATGCGCTGACATCATTGCATGTACCGGTGAGGTCATCCCTCACGGTATATCAAGGCGTCAGTGATACACAAGAATCTTTATTCAAGGTCTCAGCAAGATGCAAAGGCCAAAGACCGATCCTTTTCAGAAGAGTCAAGTCCAAATTAATAACTCGCGAAGTCTCAGAAAGCAAGAATGAACCCCCTCAATTCTCTCATTATGAGCCACATGTACTCAGAATGATGGAGAACATTGGGTATGACCTAACCAGTGGTCCTGGCTTGAACTTTGGAAAAGGAAGAAGAACACTACTTCGATCCTTCGTTCCTAAAGGGAAAGCCCATGATTATTATCATCAAACTGGCAGGGGGTTGGGCTATGTGTCAACTCCAGTCCCGTCAGCCTCTGAGTCTGAAGAGTCATTATACTATAATCACTCATCAGGCACGTCATCGTGGGAGTCAGATGTCAGTCGGATACAGATCCTTAGATCAAACACCTAAATGCTCTCTGGGATATTTGCTTTAATCAACGCGAACCATCACAGAGGATAAGGTCACCCAGATCAATTTGGGAGATGAGGCTAACCCTAGGCCCATCTTTATAAGCGAAAGCTTATCACCCTCCGACAAGGAAGATCTAATATCTCTTGTGCGGAGTATATAGATTTTTTCGCATGGAACTATGAGGATATATCTGGGCTTGATCCTCAAGTGGGAGTTTATGTATTGCCTCAACATCAATCCGGATACGAAGCCCTTCAAGCAACAACAACGACGGTTCCACCCGAAGATAATAGAAGCAATCCAATCGGAAGTCAAGAAGCTTATAGACTTAGTTTTATCAGGGAAGAACAACACCCTGTTTAGGTAGCCAATATCGTCTCTGTTACCAAGAAGAATGAGAAAATCTGGGTTTGTATTTACTTCCGTGATCTAAATGAAGCGTGTTCTAAAGATGAATTCTCCCTTCCAATCATGGACGTCATGATTGATTGAGTAGGAACCTGCATACAGAAAATACAAAATTTCATAACTTTATAACAGTAGCGCAAGTACTCAATGCTACCACTACAGCAAGTGGATATATCGGTTGCAATCCTCAAGGAGGGAATAGCGATGGAAGCTTTTTGCAAGTTCTCTTTTAAGTTACAAAGAATGGTTCAAGTTTTTTTTTTAGTTCTTGAAAAGAAAAAGAAAACAAGTTATGTTAAATTGTGAAAGTGGTAGACATAAGGAGAAGGTGATTTTGTACAAAGAAAGTGAAAAATAGTAGAGATTTGGTGATGGATGTGATCTAAATTAAGGATTAAAATAAAAGAAAGAAAGCCTAAAAGAAATACTTACCTTTTTTCGGTTGATGACTTACCTGGAATACTTGCATGTTTACCTTGATCTAGAGTCGATCAGCATATAACTCATAAGATTAACTCAGTCCCAATTCACATTATATCATCAAGGCTTCTTCGAGCAAGTATGAAATGATACAAACATAGGGAAGAATCCATCGTCATGAGTTATCGATGACACTCGCTAAGGCAAGGCAATACCGATGCTATTTGAGTCACTTGGACTATCATCAAAACCGAAAGAGGAAGAGTAGAAAGAAGAAGCAGAAAACGAAAATAAAGAAGAACATAAAAAAGTTACCTTTTTATTACTTGCAGAAACGATGGAAGAAAGGAGGAGGTTACATTGGTGTCACTCTCAACATAAATCTCTCTCTTACTTACATGAATCTTAGTCTAACTTATGCTTACAAAGAAATAAAAATTACATAAAATGAAAATAAAAACCTACACTAAAAAGAATGAAAAGCTCGCCAAAGAATCTATCTCTCCTTCCTCTTCTCTGCCTCTACTGTGTGGGGTAATTATAGGGTAGAAATGGATAAGGAAATGAGTCGAAAGATAGGAGGAGCTTTCTATTCTGAATTTGAATCCTCCCCTTATCTCCAAACTTGATTTGATGTGGATATGCAATTCTGATTTACAGCTTGTTGGCATATTAATTGCTGAATATTACTTATCAAATGATAGAATTAAAATTAGTGATCAACATAAGAGTTGTAGGTCTTTACGTCTTTTTTCTGGAACATCTTAAATCATCAGATTTGAGTTTCGATAGCGAAACTTAAGATTTAAATACTAAAATTTATTTATTCTAAATCTGAGTCTAAATTGCTTCATCTCATTCATTGATCTTTTTCTATCCATTTATCCCTTTGGATTTTTAATTTCAACTTTAGATTTGATGATCTTTCTCTTTATCCTCAGTGAAACTGATAGGGTGTTCTTCTAATCTATTTTTTCTTTGAATTTGAATGATATTATCTTATCGGATATATCTGGTCTTCATCTAAGATGACCTTTAGAACCTCTGGGATTTAGTCGATCCCCTTTCTTTTGAACTTTTGGATTTAATTGGATAAATTTGTCTATCTCTCTTTTTTTCTTCCTTAATTTCCCTACACACAATTAAACATAAAAATACATTAATAATAGAGTTTTATTTGAATAAAAATGACGAAGTGTGATGCAACACACGTGTGTGATCACACCCCCACATCTATTTTTTGTCCGTCCTCGAGTGAAACATCAAAACAAAACCTAAAAATTTATTAGACCACTTTCGCAGGTCACGCGATTGCACTGAGCATGTGCAATAAGCCGTTAAATCTCTATGTTATCCCTAGAGGACGAGTCTTATCTCGTGAGGATTTTCAGTAGATTACACCCACAAAATCCATAAAGAAAGATAAATAAAGTGTTAGTATTTTGGAAACACATTTGAAAGAGAAAAATATTTGAAGTATCATTGTAAGAATTAAGTAATCTATAAGTTATAAGAAAATTGAACTTTTCATTCTTAAGCGTAGACTTAATTCAAAAACTTGTTATCAATCAAGGCAAGGAGTCAAACTGTATTTCTCATATAGTCTATTATTTTACTCTAAGTTATATACACCTTTATGATCGTGAAATTTTGACTCGGGGTTCATTCAACTCAAACTCTTATGCCTTATTTTTTTTTATTTTTGGTGATATTATTCCTTAGTTTTATTGGGCTTTCTAAACTGTTCATGTAACGAATCTTTAATCGTGACTCCCAAACCAAACGGTCTCAGGGCACCGGGTGAGAAAACACTCCAAGCACTTAAGGACTCGAGCAAACAAGGCCACAAAACTAAGAATTTTATTATATGAACTGCTTTTAGGCCTGAATACTTATACTTTATGAGGCACAAATATCCAGCTTAATCAGAGGATTTTTGATATATTATATATATTTATTTATTTTTATTTTTTAATAAGGCATAAGAATCTTTATTTTTTTAACCCTAAGTATGTAATTATATAAAGCATGCATATTTAATCAAGGTAAAAATGAAGATTAAATTACTTTTTCAAATTTTCTTTCTAACCCTAGAAATTAAACAAATAATCTTATTCTGACCAAGTATACGAAATCCTAATCATGATTCTCCTATTCCTTAAAATTAACTTAATTTCTTACAAAAAAATATGTCTAAATATTGCTCTCTTTTCAAAAATTTTTTTTAAAGAAAGGAAAATGTTAATTTTTTTATTTTAAATAAAAGAAAACTTATGTTATGTTAGAACCCTCCCCCACACCTATCTCATGCATTGTTCTCAATGTATGAATAAATGCATAAATCCATAAAAAAGAAGAAAGGGAAGAAAAATATTACCTTAAGGTGGTTGTTCCGGTGGTGGTCGAATTGGGTCAAGCGTTACTATCCAATCAAGATAATATGGTGGTTCACGGAACCCACCTTTATTGACCTCTTTTTTATTTACATATTTACAATCCCCAATATGAATAGGATCACGAAAGATCCTACCATGAAACTTATTCCCTTTACATGAAAAGTTTTGAAAAATTATCATGGAGTCATCATGGTCTATACCTATGTCCAACAAAAGAATGTGACTTGGTGGAATGGTTGACTTGGGCTTAAGAATGATAGGTTCAGGAATCAATACTAACTCAGAAAAATCAACTTTGGGTTCGAGAGTCAGTTTTGGTTCAAGAGTTGAGTCCAATCCAAGAATTGAAATTCATATTTTTTTCCCATTAACGAATTGTGACTATCCAAAATTGGCGATTCAATTTCCAGATCTCTGGATACGGGAATAAATGTTGGCTTAGAAAATTAGTCCAAATTGGGTAAGAATACCGGAGTCAATATAGATTCGAAGATGGGAACTAAATCACAAAGTTGGGGATCGAGTTTCCCTTCATAATCAAGTTCAATATCATTAAAATGAAAACTTGTCAATTCGTCAATGGGTTGATATTGGTCAAGTTAAAGGTTTTCTGGTGAAATTGAATATTGGTCAAAGTCTTCAAGATACCGTGATTCTTAGTTTTCATCAATATGGCTAGAAGTGTCAGGAATATTCAAAGATTAGATAAGAAGAGTTTCCTTATTCCTACATATATTTTCTAATCTACTAAGTTTTGCTTCTATCATATCGAGTGGATCACTTTGGAATTGAATCATGGATTTCATACTCTTTTTCTAAGTCAGTATGTTCTTCTTGAAAAATAGAGTAAGGATCTATGATTTAAAAATTTTGACGGGATTTCAAGTCTTCTAGATTTTGAATTTGTCGCTCAAGCTCTTCTAAGGCTTCCATCCTCTTTTCCCAGTTAATTGATTCTTCTAATGATTGCTCAGGAGAAGGAGTATATGAAGCTGGGTATTGGTAAGGTGGTTGACAATATGACTCGGAGAGTTATATCCCCATTTACTCTATGAAGAGTTGTGATAATTATTCGAATCTTGTTCATAGTATTGGAATTGGGGCACGTATTGATTCGTATAAGACCAAATTGGCACAGTACGTTGGTTAAAGTTATGATATGCCGGGGTGGTAATATCCAAAAAAGAGGTCGGGGAGTAACATGGATTACCATTAAAATTGAAAAAATTGTTATTATAAGCTAAATCACGCAAGAAATGTCAAAACAAACAAAGAAAAACAAACAAATAAACAAATAAAAAGAAAAAAACTAACCTAAGTTAGGGTAGACCTTAAACCTAAACGACTCCTAACTAGTTAGACTATCCACGAGGGATATACTGCTGAACCTGACCACAAATTAATCGGGAAGATAGGGGCAAAATTGGTGGGAGGTATCCATGCTTAAAAGCAACGGGCCTAATTAAGCCAAACCACTAGCCTTCGGGTTTTCGCCCCTTAATCTCTAACCTTTGACACTGATTTGGCAAGAGTCAAATTCTCATCAACTTTCCCCTTAGGTCAGTCTCCTATTGAGTCCAAGATGTCCCTAGGGCCATCGTCTACTCAGTTTTAGTTAGGCTTGGGTTAGTGAGTGAGAAGATTGTGAAATACACCTGGAGGGGGGTGAATAGGTGTACTAGCTAATCTAAAAACAAATGATCCGGAATTTAAACTCAAATGCAACACACTGTGTGTAACCAAGAGTAAGCCCGAATTCTCCGTGAAGGGCTCTGAAACTACTCCTCGAGATTCCTCTAAATTAATAGTTGAGGTGCTATATGAGGCTCTCTTAGTTCAACACAAGTATAGGCACACAATTATATCTAGCATATGAATATGTGCAATATAAAGTAATGCAAGATATAAGAGAGATAGAGTTAAAAAATAGTAGATCAAACGCAAACAACAAGATATGTTTCGAGGTTCGAGCCACTGCTCTACTTCCCCGCCTTCATACAGAAGGATTTTCACTATGTCCACACAGGACCTTCCATAAAGGGACCTCCACTGAGGAATTGCAACTTTACAACTGGAATCCACTACTTCTCTCTCAATCTTAACCACCTCTGCACAAGAGGGAAAGGCACAAAGCCAAAACACAATCACCTCTACACAAGAGGGATAGGCACAAATCTAAACCATAATCACCTCTATACAAGAAGGACAAGGTACAAAGCCAAAGTAAAGAAAAGATTACAATCCTAGTGATCACAATAGACCAAAACAACAGTTGGTGATCACAATAGACCACAAATAATTTTCTCACAAAAACAAGATCCTATAGATAGGATTAGATATGATAGCTCAAGTGTGAGAAAATAAAGTGTTTGAAAAGAAAATAACAAAGAAAAATACTTGGGAAAAATACCAAATAGATTTTTAAAGAAAGCTCAAAGCCAATTTCCCAAAGACACTCTTTTCTTTAATTTTTTCAACACTTTAAAAACAAATAAAAATAAAACTTTTTGGAACAAAAACTCTTTTAAAAACTTGCTGCTAAACATTTGAAAAGATGAGAAGAAAGGTTCTTAGAAACCTTGTTGAAAACAGCTTGAGAGAAGCCCTATTTATAGCCTCTTAAAAAAATAGCCGTTGGCGGCCAGAAAAGGTCATTTTTGACGGTCGACCGGCCAACGGTCATATTTATCCAAAAAAATAGTCGTTGCCTAGCCTGTCAGTCGACCGCCTGGTCGACCGGCACTACCCGAGAGTTGGGTAGTTACAATCGGTCGACCGCCTGGTCAACCGGCCTTGTAGGCTGGCCTTGTGCGCGTTCTTGTGCACATCAGTCGATGGACCGATCGACTGACCTCTGGTCCAGTCGACTGCCAGAAAGCTTAGATAGAGATAAAAGGTTATGAAACTTGGTCTTTTTAACAGCTATAACATCCCATAAAATCTCATAAATTCCAAAAAAATAGGTTCTTATAAATATTTGAAGAATAAATATGTGTGATTAAAAATAAACACATATTACAAACTATTTGAATTATTTTTGTGACTCCTTCTCCAAGTCGACTCGACCCAAACACGATCCAAAGAGCCTGACTCCATTCAAGTGCTAGGTGCGATTTTGATGCGCGAGTTCTTGAATCTACATGTGTTAGCTCCAAAACTCCTTTGTTGAAGCTAGATACCTACTAATATCTTGATCAATAACTGAAACTATATAAACACAAGATCATTAGTAAATTAACCTTCATAAGTTAGTCATCATCAAAACTAAGGTGAAAGGCCTCTGGGCCAATAGATTATTTGTGGGCTAAGGGAGGGTAATGACATCCCCACCTTATCTTGTTTATAGGACAAGCCCTTAATTCAGTTTAGTGTAGTGTACAAGTATATTGAAAAAGTAACACTCAAGCAATATTTCACACAAGAATGAACCTTATACTAAATTTTGTGCACACATACCTTTGCTCCAATACTCTTCAATAGTAAATAGAAAATATAACGAAATAGACACGTGCCTAAATGTAAAGTCTAAACCGTTTTTAACATTTACAATCAACCTTTTAATGTTGAATAAGAAATGTATGTACAGTGAGTCAAATAAGAAAATAAATAGTTGCAGATATTTAAACTTTGCAATTTAGCTAACCTGCAAAAAATACAGGTTAGTAGTTCTCTCAGATTGCTACTGGAATGCAACAAATCTGAGGGCTTCTAGGCTCTGCCTTCTTGAGCAGAGTCCAGGGCCACTTATATGTCAACTGCAGCAAAAATTTTATTAATATCTATCAGTGCACAACAAGAATAAAGAAGAAAGTTAACCAAAATATAAATTTAAAAAGAAAATTACTTAACGCCTTTCCCCGGCAACGGCGCCAAAATTTGATTGAGTTAGAACCTGCACACAAAAAATATAAAATTTCAGAACTTTATAACAGTAGTGCAAGTACTCAATGCTACCACTATAGCAAGTGGTTATGCGGGTCGTGATCCTCAAGGTGGGACTAGAGATGGAAGCTTTTTGCAAGTTCTCTTCTAAGTTACAAAGAATGGTTAAAGTTCTTCTTTTAGTTATTGAAAAGCAAAAGAACATAAGTTATGTTAAATTGTGTAAGTGGTAGATATAAGGAGATGGTGATTTTGTATAAAGAAAGTTAAAAATAGTAGAGATTTGATAATGGAGGTGATCTAAACTAAAGATTAAAATAAAAGAAAGAACACCTAAAAGAAATACTTACTTTTTTTCGGTTGATGACTTACTTGAAATCCTTGCATGTTTACCTTGATCTGGAGGCGATCAACGTATAACTCATATAACTAACTCAGTCCCAATTCACATTATATCATCAAGGCTTCTTCAAGTAAGTATGAAATGATACAAATATAGGGAAGAATCCATCGTCATGAGCTATCGATGGTACTCGCTAAGGCAAGGCAATACTGATGTTATTTGACTCACTTGGACTATCATCAAACAGAAAGAGAAAGAGTCGAAAGAAGAAGAAGAAAACAAAAATAAAGAAAACATAAAAAAGTTACCTTTTTATTGCTTGCAGAAACGATGGAAGAAAGGAGGAGGTTACATCGGTATTACTCTTAACATAAATCTCTCTTTCTTACTTATATGAATTTTAGTATAACCTATGGTTACAGAGAAATAAAAAATACATAAAATGAAAATAAAAAACTACACTAAAATGGATAAAACACTGGCCTAAAAATCTATCTCTGCTTCCTCTTTTTTGCCTCTGATGTGTGGGTTATTTATAGGATAGAAATGGATAAGGAAACGAGTCAAAAGGTAGGGAGAGCTGGCTATTTCTGAATTTGAATCTTGCCCTCATCTCCAAAGTTGATTTGATGTGGATATTCAATTCTGATCTGAAGCTTGTTGGCATGTTGATTGCTGAATATCACTTATTAAATGATAGAATTAAAAATAGTGACCAACATAAGAGTTGTAAGCCTTTAATTCTTCTTTTTAGATCATCTTAAGTCATCAGATTTGAGTTTCGGTAGCGAAAGGTATGATTGAAATACTAAAATATATCCAGTTTGAATCCGAGTCTAAATTCCTCCAGCTCATTCATTGATCTTCTCTCTATCCATTTATCTCTTTGAAATTTTAATTTCAGCTTTAGATTTGACGACTATCTCTTTATCCTCAGTGAAACTGATAGGGTCTTCCTTTAATCCATTTTTTCTTTGAATTTGAATGATATTATCTCATCTGATATACCCGGTCTTCAGATAAGATGGCCTTTAGAACCTTTAGATTTGAATCAATTCCTCTTCTTTTGAAATTTTGAATTTAATTTGTTAAATCTGTTTATCTCCTTTTTTTTCTTCCTTAATTACCCTACACGTCATTAAACATGAAAATACATTAATAGCAGAGTTTTAATTAAATGAAAATACAAAAGTATGACACATATGATATGAAAACATGCGACGCTATAGACCATCTAAAAATCACTGAGAATAAGTCATCAGAGAGCAAAGTCTATACTCCAGACGTGGGGCCAATTAAAGCCATTTGTGCAATAGCCAAAACGGAGAGCTCAAAGCCCGCATCTCCGCTTCACTACAGGCACCAAGATGCGTGGAGCGAATCCGCTTCTCAGCTTCACTGCAAAGACGCAGGACTTGAAGGCCGTATCTCAGCTTCACTGTAATGACAAAACGTAGGGTTCCAAGCCCTCATCTTGACATCACTGCAATCTCAAGACGCAGAGCTCGAAGCCCGAGTCTAGTAAGGTTTGAAGCTGGTTCCCAACAACACCATAATGCCAAAACGCGAGGCTCAAAACCCGCATTTCAGCTACAAAAAGGCCCTGCGTTGTGGTTGTAACTACCCTCATTATCGGGTCGGTTATCATCCACATAATGAGGGGATTTAACCCCCATCGTGGAGGGTTTTTAGGAGACAATTTTACCCCTGAAACCCCTATAAATAGCTCAGCTCGCTATTAAAGAGGGGTAGGATTTTGGTCGGAGAATTTTTGGTCAATCGTGGTATCAAGGGAAGTCTGATCAGATTTTGGAACTGAGTCTTTGATCAGAAGCTGAGGAATACTGATAAAGAGTTCAACTCTTCTAACAACTTGCTGAGTACAAGTTTATTTTTTGCCTCATGTCTCTTTGACATTTTCTTAGACAAGAGCTGCGCTACTCTGTCCATATTCCAAATAGAATATTCCCAGAAGATAATGACGTTCACCCGATCAAAAGAAAACAAGATTCACTTTCCACCACTACATCAAGAACCCATCATTAAACAAAGAGAAGATTTGAGCTTGAATATCTTCTCTCTCTCTTGTAATCAAAATTTTTCAGATTGTTGTAATCTTCATTGATTCAAGGAAATTTTATTATGATTCTCCAAATTTTTCCCGAGCCAAACAAGAGATGGTGACTCCGTTAGGGACTACTTTATCCATTGATGAGCAAGTTGTGGCGCAAGGTGATGTTACCTTCATAGTAAGAATAGTCGAATCACTTATCATGGAATTTGACAAGACAAAGTATGAAGAGTTCCTCTCTTCTGGCTCTAAGAGCCCTAGGGCATGGCAGTACAGCAAAGTCTCCTCAGAGATTCGCTCTCAAGTCTTTTCAGAAACTTCTCCGGCGGTGGCTGGTACAAAGAGCGTCATGGCTGGCTGCACACACGTAAGGTCCGCGTCAACATCTCCCATGAGACCCGTGAGGCCAACATCGTCGAAGGCCAATTTGGCCACGCCCTTCCTCTTCCTCAGCTTGAGGTTACCGAGGGATCCCAACAACCTGTAAAGCATAATCGGAATGCCGAATATCGACAAAGGCGATGCGTGCGTCAACTATAGATGCAAGAAACTGGAACAACTATCTGTCGAGCAGATACAAAATGCGAGGCTCGTGCCTGCGTCTCTTTTGAATTACGTCAGACGCGCAAAGTCCGTGTTTGGAGACCAAAGGCTTGCGTTTCTGAAGCTTCACCTCTTAAATGCGACATTCAGCAACGTGGAGTCTAGAGACATGAGACCCGTGTCTTTACCATAGAACGCGAGAATCAGGGAGTCCGCATTTCCTAAGTGTTGCCAGCCAGACACAACAATCAGCAACGCGAGGTCCGTGTCTCTTCTCAGTAAAGGCATGAGACCCGCATTTCAAAACAAAAACGCGAGAGCCACGTTCATTCTACACAACATAAGCTTCGCGTTTCTGAACCCTACGTTTCAGATTTATGACGCAAGGATAGCTTCCAGAAGCTGAAAAGTCCCCAAAAATTCGAGGCTAGTCTCTTTGATCCCACTGATGGATCTAAGGGATTATCTGACAAAGAAAAGGAGTACCCATCAAATTGCTCCATCATGTTGCTGTGAATGGCTCATTACAGCAATGCTCTCTAAATGTCACTGCAGCTCGCATGTAAGTAAGCAGTCGGTATTCAAACGATTAACGTCAACCTTCCGATCAGCCAAAAGGCGTCATTCTCACACAAAGAGAACTTTCTCTGATACAAGTATCCAGAAGGCACTGCAAACATGGCAGGTCCAAGCAGTACGCCAAGCAGAAGTAAGGAAAACTAACCAATAGTCTTTTCTGACAAATTTGATGTTGAATCGAAAGGAGTATACCGGCGCACCCGCACCCGAACTGGTGTGGTAGCCCGGTTGACTGCAGTGCCTTAACCCAAGGCATTGAAGTAAGTGAATCACACTTTGCCATTATGGAATCATAGGCCTCGAACTCTTCTGTAGAGAGGGAAGCCTTCGCATACATGGCAAGTACTCCTGAGGAGACGGCCAGGCACCTTAAGCAGCAAGCCTAGACCAAGAGGGAATAACTCGATATGATTCGAGCCCCACAAGAATCTATCGATACCCTCAAACAGATGCCTTCACAATTGCTTGAAGGCAAGAAAAAGCCGAAGACCAAGACTTCTTCTTAGAAGTCTAAGTGCTAACGGAAGGAAGGGGAGAGCTCGTCTTTTGTACATACAGACGAGGAGGAACAGTCCACCCTGAATCGTCCAAGTCTTCGTCCAAAGAGGGAGGCAATTCAAAAAATGGGAGCATTCATTCTAAAAAGATGAATAAACTCGAACAACATCTTGAAGCCCTCCCCAATCGAAAAGGCCTCTAAGAAGTAGGAGTGGTCCGGCTGTACCTGGCTGAGTGGGATCTTATCCCCTACCCTCCTAAGTTCAAAGCTCCGACCCTACAGGCCTTCGATGGTAAAGGGTCACAGAACCAAAACATCTACTATTTCAAGTCTTAGACCAGGAATGTAGTAGCAAATGATGCCATCTTGGAATGTTTGTTCATCGACACTCTGAAGGGACTCGCCTTTGAATGGTTCATGAAGCTCCCAGAAGGCTCCATCAAGAACTGGAGTGATTTGGAGAAGTTTTTACTTACACGCTTCTTCGAAGACGAATCGAAAGTTACCATGCCAACACTCCTAGCGATAAGGCAATGAAAAGAAGAGTCAGTCAAAGTATTTGTGGAGAGATTTCAGAACATGGCACTCTGATGTCCGAGCGGTATGACCCAGGCCACCCCGGTGGAAACATGCCACCACAATTTGCAAACCTCACTCCTAGCTCAAATAGGAGTTGCTGAAAGCTGTACCTAGAAATAACTAGTCAGCAGGGTGAACAGATAGAAGAGGTTATCACCAGGGTTAAGGCAGAAGAGAAAAAGCCCAAACTCGAAAAGATGACAAGGCGTACGCCAGAAGTATCTTTCCAATCAAAAACGAAGGATACGTTGGCGACAGAGCCGAAGTCTCCGACTAAACCTCAGTCAACTAGAGAGGGTAGTTCTTCAAGTCAGCTATGCACCAACAGGCAGTACTCCTTCAAGGATGAGCATATCGATTCATTCTTTAAGTTACTCAACAATAGCAACAGATTAAAGCCTTCTGAAGCTAGACGTCCCAAGGAGGTCGGCAAGACCGACAATCCCAACTACTGCTTATATCACAGGATGCTAGGGCACCCTGCTAAGAACTGTTACATCTTCAAAGATATCCTTCAAGCTTTGCTCGATGCGAAAGTGCTCAAACTCTGCCCAAAGTAGAAGAAAGTAACAGCTAACATGACATCATTTCTTCAGTTCGGGATACAGCCTCCAACGCCAGCCAGAGTAGTTTCCATCCCGAAAGGAAAACTAAGGGTACTCAATATAGATCCACATCATCAACAAGAGAAGGGTTTCATGCCTATTTTTACTCCTCAAAAAGAAATTATGTGGGTTCATCCCGATCTGGTGGAAAGCAAACAATGGACAACTGTTACCAACAGCAAGTCCAAAGGCAAGGCAAAAGCTTCACCTTGCAATGTAGTGTGTGCTTCCTCTCGAGAAGCAAAGATTGATGTCCCCTCACTTACTAACTCAGAGGAGGAGATAATCGTCCTTATTGTAGAGCTGAATGCCCCGCTCGTGGTCGAAACTTATTCGGGTCAGTCGTATTTGAAGAAATACAATGAGATGGTGATAAATCCACCTAAAATCACCCCTGAACTAACTAAGCAATCCACGAAACAACCTGTGGAGAAGCAAAAGGAGATTCAGTATGCTAAGGCCTTCCCGAAGGACAAGGCGGAAGGATCTTCGCCACCTTACCACTTTGATATCTTAGCTCAACTAGCTAACATCCCGGCCAGGATCACCCTTTACGAACTCTTAAGACTGTCAAAATCAACAAGAGAAGCTCTGAGAGATGCTTTAGTTGATGCTGAGGTCTTTCTGGCCCAAATACCAGCCGAACCATAGGAGAAAGATAAAAAAGACTGCCTCCATACCTCTCAACATGCCCCCTGCATCACTGATTAGTCACATATATTGCATTTACATTGTCACCTTACCATACTTTTAGCTAATAAATCCTATTAATAAGTCTTCTTTTTTCTTTGTAAATGTAGGCCCAAGTGCTAAAAGAAAGAAAAGAGAAACAAGCCCAAAAGCCCACCAAATTCTGATTTAATTCAGAATAAATTCGAAATCAAGGAATCAGGGCAAAATCTTGGCATATCAAGAGGTTGAGAAGAATCCTCCCTGAATCAAGCATTTGAAGCCACACAATCAAAGGCTGTTTCGTCAACTTTTGGAGCAGAAATAAGAAAACAAGCAGAAGATACGGGCAAATCATCAAACCAGATATCTCCACCAGTTGGTTGTGGCCACCTGGCCACACCAGGGCCGCGGAAGCGGGGCCCTAACTGCGTTTCTGCGGGTTTTTGAACTCTGTTGGGAGAGCGTTTGCTCCCCCAATCTTCCAGGGATCCTCCCCTTTTTGTTTTTTCCTATAAATACCAGTTTCAACAGAGCAAAAAGGAGCGAAGACTAGGATTAGAATTTGTGTTTATTTTCTAAGGATTTAGGATCTTTGTTAGCTAGCACAAAAGTTGTATTCTGATTTTTTTAATTTGTAGTCCAGTATCAATACTTGTGAGAGAAAGAAATTGAGTGCTTGTACTTGAAGATTGAAGTGACATCAATACAAGAATCGAGCCGCTTTTTCTTCCACTCGTCTTACGGTATGGCTTGCATTATTTATTTGCTTTCTTCTTTGTTTTTCATGAGTAACTAAAACGGTTTTCTGGGCTCACTATTGTAACTTTCTCTAGTTCTTCTTCTCTTCTGGTTTTAAAGAAAAAGACCCAGTGAATCATTTGCATGCCTTACTTAAAGCCTTTCTTCTTGAAAGTGTTCTTGAAGGCACATGAGGATGGGTTTGGATTGTTGAACTCTCACTTCTTTCATAAACGTTTCTTGAACTATTTTTACTTCATTCTTGCTTCTTCGCGCTTGGTGATTTAATATTGATTCTAAAAGATTTTTCAAAGAAAAGATTGAACTCTTCCAACCATCTTATGTGCTTTACTTCAAACTTTCTAAAAATCAACTTTAAGTTTTGCCTATGATCAATTTGAGGCACTTAGGATTTCAATAGAAGAATGAACAATCAAGTAGTGAGATAGTGAGCCCAGATTTTCTTCCTTATTATAATCAACAAAACAATTTTTAAGCTTTTTAAATCACCTTCTCCAAAGCCTTTTCTAAAGTTGAAATTTCTCTTTTAATCATCTCTTTCTTTCCATTCTCTTTTCCATTAAAAAACGAACACAATTCTTTATTTTAAATGATTCACTGAAAAGCTTCCATCGCATTCCTCCTCGTGGACACGACCTGTTAGCCACAAACTACACGGTAAATTCTTAAACTCTTTGATTGTTCTTTCATTTAAGCAATCAATTTTTAGCGTCATTGCCGGGGAGGAAAATGGTGTAATTGTTTTCTAACAAGTTTTGTGTGTTATTTCAGGGACTTAAAAGATACAGATCTAGCATTCAATCTTTGCAAGAGAAGACTTGCAAATTCTGTGCCCCTACTCTCGAAAGTAGGAAACATTATTTCAAGAAATTACGTTGCAAAAAAAAACTGAAAATTCCATTGGACTACTAAAACTCTTTTTTGCAGGACATATTGCTCGCAAAAAAATTAAGTTTTTGTATGTTACATTCTTGCTATATATGTTATCCACCATCCCAGTTTTAATCCAACAGTAATTTGAGTGATTGTAATTTCTTAAAAAAAACATTTAGACTTGCATTCTAGGCATTTGTCTAATTACGTTTACTTTACAATTACTGTTGAAGAGAGCTGGAGACAAGGTACGTATGCATAGCATATAGTTTAGGAAGCATTCTTGGGTGATATTTGCTTTTGAATGTTACTTTTCTATATCTTGTACACTTTGCACAATTAACTCTAAGGGCAAAACCCAATTCAAGATAAGGTGGGGAAGTCATTACCCTTCCTTAGCCCACAAACCATCTCCAAGCACGCACAACCTAAGCCTAAGTAAAATCTAATAGACGTTGGCCTTAGGGACGTCTCAAACTCACTAGGCGATTATCCTAAAGAGGGGAGGTGTTGGAATTTGACTCCTGCCAAATCAGTGTCTAGGAAGGGGATTGAGGGCCGAAAGCCCAAAGATTGGTGGTTACTTAATTAAGGAACGTCTTTCACGGATAACCTCCCACCAATCTTGCCTTGACCTGGCTGATTAGCTTGTAGTCAAAGTCTACATTCTACCTCCTGTGGACAATCAACCAGTAAGGAGTTGTCTAGGTCAAGGTTACCTTAGACTAAGCTTGGTTGATTACTCTTGTTGACTGTTGGTAAACTTGTTTATGATTGTGATTGTGTTTGTGTATGCAAGTGTGGTCAAGAGACCCAAATTCATCTAGGTTGACTAGAAATACATCACCACCCAAGTTTGAACCAAGACCAGATCCGGTAATGGCTCAATCAATATCGTTGCAGGATAGGTTCTACCCCATTAGAACCTCACTTCCATCTTGCATTCTACTTCCATCGGTTGGTGAATACAATTTTGAGCTCAAGCCTCAATTCATCAACACACTACCCAAGTTTCATGGCTTAGAGTCTGAAGATGCCTACTTCTTCATAAGAGAATTTGAGGAAGTATGTCTAATGATGAAAATCCCACACCTTGTAGATGATGTTTTTAGGTTAAGATTTATCCCTTTCGTACTTAAGGACCTAGCAAAGAAGTGGCTCTATAGCTTAGCGGCCGGTTCTATCACATCTTGGGATGGTTTCATCAAGGTCTTCTTGAAGGAAGTCTATCCAATTCATAAAACCGCTCTCATTAGGAAGACGATCATGCAATTCAAGTAAGAATCTAGTGAACCGTTCTGGAGGTACTTTGAACGCTTTAAGGACCTCCTTGTCCAATGTCCACATCTTGGAATAGAGAAATGGCGACAATGCCAAATTCTTTATGACGGTTTAGACTATTCCACCAAAACCCTCTTATAAAGTTGTTGGCCCAAAGGCCATTAGCCCGATATTTCGATGGATATTTTGATGATAACAAACCATATTTAGTTATGTATTTAACAATCTTTTTTAAAAGAATTTCAGGTTTAAAACAAGTTGATTTGACGGCTCCACTATCAAGATTCACAAGTTTGGACGCCACTAAAGATTTGCATTCCCAAGCCAAGCACGGTAGAAAGCTTCAGGATCAAGACATTGAAGAAAAGATCAAGATTTGTATTTTACTTTTCTTTTTAGACATTTTGTCAAAACCTAGATGATAGAGGTAGATTATTTGGGATTGTCACTCACACACAGTTAGTTTGCTTCATGATTTAAAAAGAATCTTTATTTCAGAATATTTTGTCAAAACTAAGATGGAAATTAGTTTTAGAAATATCATGTTTTGGAAAACCAGTTTTAAGAAAAACAAGTTTATTAAAAAGGATTTTTTATCAAAATGATCTAACATGTTTGAGTATTGATATATGATCATACTCTTAGTTTTATAAGGTCTAGAACCTCATATATAGATCCCTAAACCAAATTCCATCAAACCAAAATTTTCCTTCTTTCAAAATCTGTTTTAACAGATCTGACAGTCACCGGTCGACCGACGTGCACGGCTGTGCATGTGTGCACGTCGGCCGACCGCTCGGGTCGACCGGGCACTTGTCAGTGCTCTCTGTTTGTTTCGGTCGACCGAGCGGCCGACCGTTTTCCCTCAACGGTCAGAAATATGACCGTTGACGGTCGACCCGCCCGGTCGACCGGCATTGTCAGAAAAGTCTGACAGACTCCAACAGCTCTATTTTCTGACAGATTTTTTGTTGGGATCTCACCCCAACGAATTTCTCTGGCTGTTACCTAGTCTTTTCATCCCCTATAAATAGGTGGTCATTTCAACATGATAAGACACAAGATTTACATATAAGATTTACAAGTTTTCAAAAGCCCTTCATTTTAGAAAAGATTTTCATCAAAGCCAAAATTTCCAAACACCTACTTGAAGCAAATCCCTCTACTTCACTCTAGTCATTTTGCACTTCACAATCCCAAGTACTATCTCTACATATTGGTTATAGGATTGTGCTAAGTGAGCTTTTTGTGATCAAGTGTGATCAATTTTCTTCTTGAGCGAAGTTGTAGAGGCATCGGCCTCAAGCGTGCTAGTGTGCTCCAAGTGGTGTTGCGGCATCACGAGAGATAGGACAAGTGTGTCCTTGTATTGGAGATCCAGTGGGATCAACAATAGTGGAAATCCTTCAAGTGTGAAGGCGGGGACGTAGAGCGTGGCTCGAACCTCGGAAACATATCCTCGTGTTTGCGTTTGCTCAAATTTCTCTAAACTCAATCTCTTTATTACTTGCTTTACTTATTGGGTTATATCTTGCAAGCATTCTAATTTGAGCTTATTGTTTTAAGTAGATTTAAATTCCGCATTATTGCCATAATTCATATAGCCATCACCTATTCACCCCCCTCTAGGTGATTTCAATTTGTATCAGAGCCTAACCCTACCATTTGGTTTAACCACCTCAGGGAGATCCTTACATTTGGCTATATCTTTTTGTGCATTATATTTGTTTGTGCATTATACTTTTGTATTCATGGCATCCATTGACTTTTCTAGCATCAAGTCCCCACCCAAGTTTGATGGCTTGAACTTTGGAAGGTCAAGATGAACCTATTCCTCAAGTCCCTAGGAGTTAGAGTAGCTAGGGCTATCACCAAAGAATTTGTAGAACCTCTCACCGATGAGAGATCATGGTCCGAGGACACCACCAAGGACTATGAAGCTAATGCTAGGGCTCAATATGCTTTAACCCAAGCCCTTAATGAAGATGACCTCTCACGCATCATTAATTGTAAATCGGCATTTGAGGTTTAGAATGTTTTGATTGTGACTCATGAGGGAACGTCCCAAGTCAAACGATCCAAGATTGACTTGCTTCGTTCTCAATATGAGAAATTCTATATGCTTGTGAATGAATGCATTGATGACATGCTCACCCGTTTCACCAAAATAACTAATGCCTTATCTTCTTTAGGTGACACGATCGACAATGACCAAAAGATTCGGAAGGTCATTCGAGCTCTTCCCAAAGCTTGGGAAGTCAAGGCAACCACCCTCAAGGAGCTCAACGATCGGGAGGAGATGGACTTCTCCGGCTTCATCGGAAATCTCAAAACGCATGAGATGGAGATGAAAGTTAGAGAAGAAAGGGAGGCGCCAAAGAAGAAAGCACTCGCTTTCAAAGCCACTCCATCCACCCATGACGAGGAGGACTCATCGGAAGACTACGATGAGGATTTTGCCACGCTAATCCGGAAGGTGGGCAAGATGTTCTATAGGAAGGGGAGGCAAAGCAACTTCCGAAGAGGGAAACCTAAGGAAGATTTGAAAGGAAAAGAGAGGAGCCCGGTCCTTGCTTCCATTGCAAGAAGATCGGACATCTCATCGCCGATTGCCCCGTTCTCCAAGCCACAACCTCCAAGAATGGGCCAAAGAAGAAGAAAGCTATGGTGGCCACTTGGGATGACACGGAGTCGGATTCCGAAGAGGAGATCGACACCGCCAATATGTGCTTCATGGCACAAGGTGAGGATAAAACCAAGGTATGCTTAGAAACCTCTATTGATGATGATGAGCTAACCATGGATGAACTTGCTCAATTTTTTGAAGAATTGCAACATAGGTATGAGATTTCTCAATCTTAAAATAGGAAATTGAAAAAGGAAAATGATTCCTTGAAAAATAAATTTGATCTTGTTCTTAAAGAGAAAAATGATTTATCAAACGCTTTTTAGAAAATGAAAATTGATTTTGAAAAATATAAAATATCTTGTAAAGGGAAAACCCCCATTTCATCTCTCAACAAAAATGAATATTTGGAAATTCAAAAACGTGTTGAAACTTTAGATAATACTTTAAAGAAGTGTGCTTTTGATTTAAATAAATTTGCTTCTAGGTTTCCCAAAGGAATAACCCAAGGAAACACACTCATCATAAACATTCTTCAAAATCACATAAACATGCACACTCACATAATCATGCTTTTATGTATAGTAGTGGTAGAATTTATGTTTGCACTCATTATGGCCGCAAAGGCCATTTAGAAAAATTTTGTTATGCTAAACTAAACATGTCTAATAAACATGTTTGGGTTCGACAAGAGACTAATCCCAAAGGACCCAAAAAGATATGGGTACCAAAAGACACACCAAATTTAGTTGATACAGGTGGGTCTTCTTCCTCCAAGACTTAGGGGGAGGCGGTGCCTGGGTGGTGGATGCAACAATGCCTAACGAACACATCGTCGCTTGCATCGCTATCATGGAGGCACCTATTTTGGAGAATACCCTCGGTTTGGTAATTTCTCCATTTAAAAGTTTTATTTTTGTTTATATACATATGCATAGGATTGTTAGTTTACCTTTGTGTTACATTGATATGTGTTAGTGTAAACTTACATTTCCATCATGCTTGTGTATATGCCTTGTTCTAATTTTTGATACATTATTTTTATGTCACTTATTTTGAATGTCCACATGTCTAGCTTTGATCATATATATATATATATATATATATATATATATATATATATATATATATATATATATATATACTCATTTTTGTCAAAAACTAAAATAAATATTTAAAATTCATATTTAAAGCAAATACATTAGAGATGGCAATTGCGCACCTCAACTCATATTTAGAGGAATCTCGAGGATGAAGTTCAGAACCCTTCACCGGGTATTCGGCTTCAACATCTCTAAATCTTTGTTTTATATGGAAAATAAAAAGTAAAAATTTTTGTAAAATTTTGTTGATAATTATAGCTAATAAAGTTATAAAACATTTTAAAAGAATTGGTATGTTGAAAATATTCTGCTTATTACTTGTTAGATTTCTTTTTAAATTTTTTTTTTGGTTCTTTTGCTGCTGACAGGTTTTGGGCAAGACCGGTCGACCGGATCTGAGTTTCGGCCGACCGACCTTGCCTGGAAGAACAATTTTATTCTTCTCTGTAGCCGGCCGACCGCTGCGATCGACCGTTTGATCTGTCAGAGCTCTCGAGTAATTTCGGCCGACCGGTGGTCGACCGTATGTCTGTCAGAGCTCTCGGGATTTTTCGGTCGACCGGACCGGTCGACCGGACGTCGAGAATCTGCCACCTACCCACTTATTTAAAGCCCGTTTCTCTCTCTCTCTCTCATTTCTCTCCGGCGACTCATCTTCTCCCTCACTCTAAATCCCATTTTCTCCATTTCACTCAAATCCACCTCAAATCCAAGCCCCATACTCTCGGATTTTCACTGGATCATCATCTTCAGGCCTGTTCTTCATTCATTTTCAGGGAATTTTCAATCTAGGGTTCTTAATTTCTTCTTTCAGGTAAAAATTCAATTTTTCTGGTAAATCTTGCTCTCTAGTTTTGTGTTCATCTATCTCTTGTCAAGATCCTTTGTTTCATCTGTATTTAGATCAAGCCCTAATTGTTGTTAAACTAGATCTCTCAATTTTAACCTAGATCCTTCAATTTTAACCAAAATTTCATCATGTCTGAGAGATCTAGAACTGATAAAGGGAAATCTGTAGTTCCTTCATCCTCTTCCACTAGACCTAAACGCCCTTTTGTAAATGATCTTGCTGAGAATAGATATATCCTCCTGTCTAAAAGAACCATCATTTCTGGGAGATGTGTTATTCTCCAAGACTTTGAGCACCTTAACATCCCTCATATTTTGAGAAATAATTCATTGGATCAGTTTATGGCCATTAGAGAACCGGTTTATACCTCTCTCGTGCCTTACTTCTATTCAAATTTTGCTTTCGAGGGAAACCGTGTTAGGACTAGAGTTCTAGGGAGAGACATTGACATTCCTCTAGAAAAATTTGCTGATTTGTTGCATCTCTCCCATGGAGGAGTTGATGTATACTCTTTTGATCTTCATGATTTCGAGTATCCGGCCGGTGAGTCTGCGCTCACCGCGTCCACTTTGATTCACGGGGATGACAACCCCGGTTTAGTAAGGAAATGAGGAGGTGAACAAGTTCACTTTCACCGCCCAAGTCCTAGCTAAATTTGTTCTCTACAACATTTTACCCAAGTCTGGGGAGTACAGTCATGCTAGGGGTCCTGTTCTCTGATAATCTTTTGCCTTCTGAGAGGCATTAAGATTAATATCCCCCGCTTCATGCTTCACACATGGCTTCTGATCAAATCCGTATGCCCGTAGGCATTTGCCTTATGGGATGCTCATCTCTTATCTCCTCAAACAACTGGGTTTTGATCTTTCATGTGAGTCTCCCACTGAACCATCAGTAAACTTAGATAGCACCCTTTTGAAGAGGATGCAAGCCAGGACGCGTCTTCCCGCCCCTGAGCAGCCTCCTGTTCCTCCTGCTCATGCCCCAGGGTCCTCTTCTACCCCAGGGACTTCCTCCTCTCCCAGGCCTTCCATATCTTCAGATCTTCAGGCCCTCATTTCATCTGAGCTTCGTACTCAGATCCAGGAGCATCAGTCTTGGGTCGAGCAGCGACTGACCCAGATTTCTGCGGCGGATGCAGCACATCGCGCGGAGATAGACTCGCGTTTTCAAGGACTTCGCAATGACATGTCTTATTTTGCTGACTCCATGCGATTCGTGGATTCACAATTTGAGGCACTCTTTGTGAAGCTCAACATGCTTGGTCCAGATCCCACGACATTTGCCCGACCGCTTCCTTCCTCCGATCCTCCATTTCCTGTCAGGGCTCCTTCTGCCTCTTCACCACCACAGCCAGGTGTTGCAGGTATTGATCCAGAAGAGGCGGCTTCTTCTTCTGATGAGGATGGTGATGATGATGAGGATGTGGAGATGGCTGCAGGTGATGCTGAGGATGACGATGAGGAGGACGATGATGAGGACGACGACGATGATGAGGACGACGACGATGATGAGTGACTTCCCCTTTTGATGATGTCAAAAAGGGGGAGAGATATTCAGGGGGAGAGATATTCTGGAGAGACTTCACTTGGGCTTATATTTTGTTTCTTATATTTTGTGTGATGTATTTTGTATTTTGTGTTGGACACCTTTTTGGTATTTTATTGTGGACATGTATTTGTGGACATGTGTTGTTTATCTTATGTTGTTGTCTATGTATGAACATGTGTTATCTTTTATTTATGACATGCGTAATGTCTGGCATGGACATGTGTATGATTGTTTTTCATTTGCGCCATTTATCTATGCCTGAGTATATTTTTATTATATGCATGTGTTGAGGGGGAGCTTCACTTGAAGTCTCTACCCAAAATATTTGTAATAACTATATATGTTTTGTCATCATCAAAAAGGGGGAGATTGTTGGCCCAAAGGCCATTAGCCCGATATTTCGATGGATATTTTGATGATAACAAACCATATTTAGTTATGTATTTAACAATCTTGTTTAAAAGAATTTCAGGTTTAAAACAAGTTGATTTGACGGCTCCACTATCAAGACTCACAAGTTTGGACGCCGCTAAAGATTTGCATTCCCAAGCCAAGCACGGTAGAAAGCTTCGGGATCAAGACATTGAAGAAAAGATCAAGATTTGTATTTTACTTTTCTTTTTAGACATTTTGTCAAAACCTAGATGATAGAGGTAGATTATTTGGGATTGTCACTCACACACACTTAGTTTGCTTCATGGTTTAAAAAGAATCTTTATTTCAGAATATTTTTTCAAAACTAAGTTGGAAATTAGTTTTAGAAATATCATGTTTTGGAAAACCAGTTTTAAGAAAAACAAGTTTATTAAAAAGAATTTTTTATCAAAATGATCTAACATGTTTGAGTATTGATATATGATCATACTCTTAGTTTTATAAGGTCTAGAACCTCATATATAGATCCCTAAACCAAAATCCTTCAAACCAAAATTTTCCTTCTTTCAGAATCTGTTTTAACAGATCTGACAGTCACCGGTCGACCGACCCTGTCGACCGACGTGCACGGCTGTGCATGTGTGCACGTCGGCCGACCGCTCGGGTCGACCGGGCACTTGTCAGTGCTCTCTGTTTGTTTCGGTCGACTGAGCGGCCGACCGTTTTCCCTCAACGGTCAGAAATATGACCGTTGACGGTCGACCCGCCCGGTCGACTGGCAGTTGTCAGAAAAGTCTGACAGACTCCAACAGCTCTATTTTCTGACAGATTTTTTGTTGGGATCTCACCCCAACGAATTTCTCTGGCTGTTACCTAGTCTTTTCATCCCCTATAAATAGGTGGTCATTTCAACATGATAAGACACAAGATTTACATATAAGATTTATAAGTTTTCAAAAGCCCTTCATTTTAGAAAAGATTTTCATCAAAGCCAAAATTTCCAAACACCTACTTGAAGCAAATCCCTCTACTTCACTCTAGTCATTTTGCACTTCACAATCCCAAGTACTATCTCTACATATTGGTTATAGGATTGTGCTAAGTGAGCTTTTTGTGATCAAGTGTGATCAATTTTCTTCTTGAGCGAAGTTGTAGAGGCATCGGCCTCAAGCGAGCTAGTGCGCTCCAAGTGGTGTTGCGGCATCACGAGAGATAGGACAAGTGTGTCCTTGTATTGGAGATCCAGTGGGATCAACAATAGTGAAAATCCTTCAAGTGTGAAGACGTAGAGCGTGGCTCGAACCTCGGAAACATATCCTCGTGTTTGCGTTTGCTCAAATTTCTCTAAACTCAATCTCTTTATTACTTGCTTTACTTATTGGGTTATATCTTGCAAGCATTCTAATTTGAGCTTATTGTTTTAAGTAGATTTAAATTCCGCATTATTGCCATAATTCATATAGCCATCACCTATTCACCCCCCCTCTAGGTGATTTCAAAAGTATGTGCCAAGGGGGTTTCTTGTAGAAGGATGAAATGAAGGATGGGATTTGTATGAAAATCTAGCTGAGAAGACCATCCAATGGGGACCCACTAGTGAGACCTCTAGGAATCCTAACTCCATCTCTTCAAAAGGAGGTCTCCATTCTATCGAATCATCCATCGCTAATGAGACTAAGTTAGCTAACCTAGTTAGAAGACTGAAAGCTCTAGAAACAAAGGAACCAAGTCCAGTCATTCAGGTCAGCCCAAACCAATTTCCAACTCCGGGTTGAACTTACTGTCAAGCCATGAATCATGTGTTCGAGGAATGCCCTGTGTTTCAGGCTTAGCAACAATACCATGAACCGATGAATGCGACCTTTTCAAGGCCGAACAACAATCCTTACGCACCAACGTACAATCCTGGCTTGAGAAATTACCCTAATTTCTCATGGAGCCAAAATAACACTGACCATCCACGATCAAATCATGCTAGCCACTTCCATCATGGTAATAATTCTTCTAATCATCAACCCAACTTCTCCAATTTTCATAATAATTCTCCTAACCATCCACCTAACTTTCCAAACTATCAACAGAACTTTCCAAACCAAGCTCTACAATTCTCCTTCCAGAATCCTCAACTAGAAAGAAGAATGACTGACTTTGAAAGAAACATGGAAAGATATATGAAAAACTAAGATTCTCTCATGCAAATTATCCAGATGTTAGAGGTTCAAATGAGTCAACTAGCCACTCCACAGAATGAGAGACAGAAGGGTACCTTCCCTAGTCAGCCAATAACTAATCCTAGGAATTCTCAACAAGCTCATTTGGCCGAAGATAATTCATTAAATCAATGTAATGCAGTTCATACATTGAGGTCAGGAAAGAGAGTTGATAATCAAGTGTCAACACCAACCCATCCTATTCAGCACAACCACAATCAAGCATCCACCTCATCTAATCCAAATCCCTCCAATTATGACGAATCTGAAAAAGATAAGTCAGCCAGTCAGGTGCACCAGCCTATAGTAACATTTCCTAATAGGCTGAAAAACAACAACAAAAATCCACACATGGACAAGATAATTGAGATATTTAATCAAGTGAAGATAAATGTGCCACTTCTTGATGCCATCCAACAAGTCCCTTCCTATGCTAAGTTTCTTAAGGACATGTGCACCAAGAAGAGAAAGACTAATATACCAAAAAAGATCTTCTTAGCCACTAACATTAGTGAGCTACTATCGGGTCCGATCCCTGTCAAGTACAAGGATCCAGGTAGTCCAACCATTGCCTGCACAATAGGACAAGCCGAGATTAGTCGTGCACTTTTTGACTTGGGGGCTAGTATCAACTTGCTTCCATTCTCAGTTTATCAACAACTCGGGTTGGGCGACCTTAGTCCAACTCGAGTCACCATCTAACTAGCTGACCGTTCTATAAAAGTTCCAAAAGGGGAGATTAATGATGTCCTGATCCCGGTAGGAGAGTTCATTTACCCTATCGATTTCATAGTTCTGGAGACACAACCTGTGTCCAACTCCAATCATAGGGCTCAAACTCCTGTTCTCCGAGGGCGACCATTCCTTGCTACTGCTAATGCCATCATCAATTGTAGGAATGGATCCATGAGCTTAACCTTTGAGGACATGACTAGAGAAGTCAATATCTTCAATCCAGAAAAACAACCCGCGATATCGAGGACCAAACATTTGAAGTCAACCTAATTGAGAATTTGACAAGTGAATATGGAGAAGAATTGGAATTAGAAACAGAGTGTGACTTTGGGTTAGAGTCGACGACTTTAATCTTGATCAGGTTGTAGATTCTGCTGTGAATTGGCCTCGAACCCTATTTCACTAATAATGGAGCCAACAGATTTGACTAGTCCTTCCAGTGAGCCTTTCTCTTCCTTAGAATTGAAAGCCTTACCTGCGCATCTCAAGTACGCCTATCTAGGCAAACAAGAGACCTTTCCTGTCATCATTGCCTCCCATTTAAATGACGGGAAGAAGAAGATCTGAAAGCTATTCTAAGAAAACATAGGGAAGCCATTGTGTGGACTATGACCGATATCAAGGGATTAAGTCCGACCATCGTTCAACATCGCATTCATCTCAATGAAGACGCCACACCTAAAAGAGACCCGCAGCGTAGGTTAAACCCCATAATGCAAGAGGCTGTTCATGCTGAAATCATAAAACTCTTAGACAATGGGATAATTTATCCCATTTCTGATAGCCAATGGGTCAGTCCTATCCACGTGGTTCCAAAGAAATCCAGTTTCACCGTAGTGGAAAACGAGAACAAAGAGTTGGTCTAAACTCGACTTCCCACGAAGATCCAAGTTTGCATAGACTATAGGAAGCTGAATGCTGCAACTCGTAAGGACCATTTTCCACTTCCCTTCATTGATCAAATGCTTAAACGTTTGGCGGTCACGAGTATTACCGTTTCTTGGACAGTTACTCAGGGTATAATCAGATCCCTATTGCTCCTGAGGACCAAAAAAAGACTACATTCACATGTCCCTTTGGAATATTTGCTTATCGTCGAATGCCTTTCGGCTTATGCAATGCCCCAGCAAAGTTTCAACGTTGCATGTTGAGTCTTTTCTCTGATATGGTAGAACGATTCTTAGAGATCTTAACGGATGATTTCTCCATCTACAGAGATTCATTCACTCAATGTCCCCACCATTTAGAACTTGTCCTCCAACGTTATGCTGAGAAAAATTTGACATTGAACTGGGAGAAATGCCACTTCATGGTAAAACATGGAATTGTCTTGGGTCATGAAATCTCCAAGAAAGGAATAGAAGTGGATAGAGCCAAATTTGAGGTTATTGCTAAGCTTCCCATGCCCAAATGCGTTAAGGACATTAGATCCTTCTTAGGACACGCTGGTTTCTACCGAAGATTTATCAAGGATTTTAGCAAAATTTCTAGACCCTTGACTAATCTATTAGCTAAGGATGTATCCTTCACTTTCGATGCTGAATGCATAAACTATTGGGAGAAGCTTAAGAGAGAGCTTATTTCTGCACCAATCATATCTGCACCGGATTGGTCTAAGCCGTTCGAAATTATGTGCGATGCTTCAGATTTTGCCATAGGCGCTGTCCTAGGACAACGCATTGATAACAAGCAGCATGTGATTTACTACTCTAGTAGGACTCTCAACGATGCTCAATTGAACTACACTACGACTGAGAAGGAATTCTTAGCAGTAGTGTTTGCCTTAGAGAAGTTTTGTCCCTACCTACTAGGGTCAAAAACCACCATTTTCACCGATCATTCTACGCTTAGGTACCTCATGATGAAGAAAGATGCCAAGGCCCAACTCATTCGTTGGATCCTCCTTCTTCAAGAATTTGATCTTGAGATTCGAGATAAGAAAGGCGTAGAAAATATCGTTGCTGACCATCTCTCACGGATCCCTAATTCTCCATGCAACGAATTACCCATAAATGAGGATTTTCCTGATGAATATCTCTTAGTTATCTCTAGGGAACCTTGGTTTGCGGATATAGTGAACTACTTAGTCACAAACCAAACTCCGTCTCGTTGGTCCAAAAATGATGTATACCGGTTCTTATCCCAAGTCCGGTATTTTCGATATTTCTTTTGGGAGGAACCGAATCTTTTCAAGTACTGTTCTGACCAAATTATTAGGAGATGCATTCCCGATGAGGAGGTTAAGAGTGTTCTATCTTTTTGTCACGAACTTGCATGCGGTGGACACTTTGGTCCCCGCAAGACTGCTGAAAAAGTGCTACAAAGCGGGTTTTATTGGCCCACTTTGTTCAAAGATACCTATGAATTTTACAAGACGTGCCCTAGATGCCAAATGGTAGGAAGGATTTTTAAACGAAATATGATGCCCCTCAACCCAATTCTAAAAATAGAACTCTTTGATGTTTGGGACATCGACTTTATGGGTCCATTTCCTAATTCATTTGGAAACTAATATATATTGGTTGCTATGGATTATGTGTCCAAGTGGGTAGAAGCCATTCCTTGTAAAACTAATGATAACAAAGTTGTCATAAAGTTTTTGCAAGAGAACATTTTTTCATGCTTCAGAACCCCTCGTGCTATCATCAGTGATAATGGCACTCACTTTTACAATAGACCTTTTGAAGTTCTTATACGAAAGTATGCCATAACTCACAAGTTGTCCACACCTTATCATCCTCAAAGCAGTGGGCAAGTTGAGGTTTCCAATAGACAAGCCAAGCTTATCTTGGAGAAAACTGTGAACCAAAACCGAAAGATTGGTCCATCAAACTTGTAGATGCCCTATGGGCCTACAGGACCGCTTTCAAGACGATTCTAGCAATGTCTCCTTATAGGTTAGTCTATGGCAAGCCTTGTCACTTGCCCGTTGAGTTAGAGCACCGAGCCTTATGGGCAATCAAACAGTTGAATTTCGACTTGACTAGGGCCGGTGTCCTTCGAAAATTACAAATTTTCGAGTTAGAGGAATTGAGAAATGAGGCCTATGAAAATGCTAGGATCACTAAAGATAGAGTCAAGATTTTCCATGATAAGCACACCATAAGAAAAACCTTTGTCCCTAGACAAAAAGTCTTACTCTATAATTCTAGGCTTCATCTTTTTTCAGGAAAATTGAAATCAAGATGGACTCGGCCATTCGTTGTAAAAATCGTGTTTCCACATGGTGCAGTTGAGATCAGTGACACCAAGAATGGAAATGACTTTAAGGTAAATGGTCAACGCCTTAAACCTTTCTTGGAATCGGTGCCAGTAAATGTAACGGCTATGGGTCTTTTTGACCCAGTGTATCGGTAACTTTCCTCTTTCTTATTCTATTTCATGCATATGTACATTTCTTTCATACATTGGGGACAATGCATGAGATAAGTATGGGGGAAGGTTCTAACATGACTGATATAAAAAAAAACTTTTTGAAAGGTTAGAACAATATTTTGATATATTTTTTGTAAGAAATTAAGTCAATTTTAAGGAATAAGAAATCATAATTAGGATTTCTTATACTTGATCAAAGTTAACTTGTTTGATGTTTAGGGTTAGGAAGAAAATTTGTGAAAGTAATTTAGTCTTGATATTTACCTTGATGAAATATGCACACTAAATACACTTACACACTCAGGGTTTAAAAACAGACGCTCTTGTGCCTTAAAAAAAAATATATTATGAAAAAGAGAAAAAATAAACAAATCTAATTATTGATTAGCTAGGTGCTTTGGCCTAAGAAAGCCTTGGTATTTATGCAAAAGATAATTAGATAAGTTTGAAGAAAAAAAAGCATATGTATAAGTCCTCTGATTAAGCTGGGTATTTATGCTTCATGAAGCATAAGTATTCACGCTTAAAAGGGGTACATCTTATAAATAAAAACCTTGGTTTCGTGGCCTTATCTGCTCGAGTGTTTAAGTCCTTGGGGGTGTTTTCTCACCTGGTGCCCTAAAACTGTCATGTTTGGGTGTCACCGACTGAAGGCTCGTTACATTGGCAGATTAGAAAGCCTAATGAAATTGATGAATAAAATCCACCAAAAAAATAAATATAAGGCATAGGAGTTAATGTTAAAAAACCCTTAGTCAACTTCACAGTCACGAGGGTACATACGACTCAGGGTAAATTAATAGACTAGATGAGAAGTACAATTTGACTCCTTACTTTAATTAATGGCATATTTTGAATAAAGACTAAGTTTCAGAATGAAAATTTGATATTCCTGTAACTTATAGATTACTTAAACTCTCACAAATATACTTCAAATATTTTATCCTTTAAAAACGTTTTTCGAAAATACTAACTTTTTTCTCTTTCTTTATGGATTTTGTGGGTGCAATCCACTGAAAACCCTCACGAGACAAAACTCGTCCTCTAGGGATAACCTAGAGGTTTAACGGCTTGTTGCACATGCTCAGTGCAATCGAGTGACCTACGAAAGTGGTCCAATAATTGATTAGAATTGGTCAGATATTTTGCTCGAGGGCGAGCGAGGATAAGTGTGGGGGTGTGATTAGTCACATATATTGCATTTACATTGTCACCTTACCATACTTTTTAGCTAATAAATCCTATTAATAAGTCTTCTTTTTTCTTTGTTAAATGTAGGCCCAAGTGCTAAAAGAAAGAAAAGAGAAACAAGCCCAAAAGCCCACCAAATTTGATTTAATTAGAATAAATTTGAAATCAAGGAATCAGGAAAATCATGGCATATCAAGAGGTTGAGACGAATCCTCCCTGAATCAAGCGGTTGAAGCCACACAATCAAAGGTTGTTTCGTCAACTTTTGGAGCAAAAACAAGAAAACAAGCAGAAGATACGGGTAAATCATCAAACCAGAGATCTCCACCAGTTGGGTGTGGCCACCTGGCCACACCAGGGCCGCGAAAACGCAGCCCTAGCCGCGTTTTCGCAGCTTGTTGAACTCTGTTGGGAGAGCGTTTGCTCCCCAATCTCCTCCAATTGAAAAAATATTCAATGATACCAATTGAAACAATAATAGGATCATGTGTATATCTCATAAACTACTAATTTGAAGAATAAATAACTAGTAAAGTAATTTTGAAAAACTAGTTAAAGATCCTTCGAAACATGAAACCAAAACATATGTTTTTCATGAATCATACCAAATACACAAGAGTTGCAATCAAAATAATAAGGCTCATAAAAATGTTCATGAAACAATGTCATGACAAAACAAATGAAGTATGAGTGTACAAGAATCATGTAATTAACATTTTCATGAAAATAGTCAATAAAGCTTCAAAATGGTCACGAGTTATATTTATTTATTTTATCAAACAAAACATGAAAATTCATTTTGCTTTAAAAACAATAAACTTCATGGTATATGTATGATTTATCCAATCCAAACAATATGCATACATATCCCAAACATAAAAAGAGTCTATTAAGGTATTTGCATGAAGGCAAGAGATCACGGGTATACATGTATATTTATTAGATTTGAATAAAAAATTGCGTATACATGAAGTAAAACAAGAAAATAGGCAAAACAAGTGTAAATGAGGGAATCATCAAAACTAGGCTATACATATGCATATAGAGAGTACAAATGAACAATGAAGTGCAAATGTATATGAATCAAATGTTGTTCACTACATGTACAAGTATACTTCCAAGTTTTGATAAAAACATTTAAACTAGTATTTACCACAAAACATGAACATGCTAAAAATATGATATAAGTAAAAAGCATGTAAATAAACTTGGAGTTTTAAAAATAGTTACCAAATCAAGGAACTATGTTCCAAATCTCCAAAACATGGTGGTAGTCCCACCAAAACTCCTTGATAGTGGTGCATCAAAAGTATGTCCATCATGTCCATGTGCATCCACCACCAAGGCACCATCCCTCTCACGTTTTGTGAGAGCCTTCACCTACATCAAAAACACAAGGTGGGGATTTTGGTACCCATTTTCTTTTGGGTCCTTGAGAGTTAGCTTTGTAAGGAACCCAAACATTTTTCTTAGCAAAATTTAAAGCATTTATCTTATCATAACAAAATTTTGCTAAATGGCCTTTGCGGCCACAATGTGTACATTTGTACACTTTAGGATGCATATGTGTATGAGTGTGATCGTGGCGTGCAAATAGTGAATATGCAAGTGGGTGATGTGCATGAACATGTGGAGTTTGTTTCTTTGAAAACAAGGACTCCATTCTCTTATGATTAAATGCACATGTGCTCAAGGTTGAGCTCAAACAATCAATTTTATTTTTCAAATATTTCATCTCATTACTAGTGGCATGTAAAGCATGATGAGATTGAGAATCATTTTTCTTATTCTTTTTAGAAACATTTTCTTATTCTTTTACAATCATTTTCTTTTCAAAGAAGTGTTTTCATTTAAGGCAACTTCTTTTTGTTTTTCCACCAAAATAACTTTATTTTTCAAAATAGTGTTTCCTTCACATAAGTCATTCAATTTAGACATCAAGGAAACATTTTCATTTTTCAAATACTCATTTTCTATTGAAATATTTTCAAAATTTTCTTGTAAAGAATCCTTTTCATTTAGCATGCAATCAAATTTCTTTTTCAAATTTTTATTATCTTTTCTAAGCATGTCATATTTTTCAAGAAGTTGTTGACAAAAAGATGTAAGCTCATCATAGGACATATCAACATCTTCATCTACCTCGGATTCGGTAGTTACCTCAAGGGGTTATCCCCTTGGACCATGTAGCACACGTTGGAGGTGTCACTTCCAACATCCGAGTTGCTCCCCGCATAGTATTGATCTTGTTCGCCAAGGGAGAGAATTTTGATCCAAACTACAAAAGCCGAATCAATATTAGAAACCCTAGATAAATATTCATCATTTAGGGTTGACTTTAAAGCATGAATGGTCTTTGCATTAGACTCAATATTTTTGCCATTTAAATAATATGCATCTCTAGTAGTGGCAAAATAAACATGAATGTCTAGGGCTTTGAGGCATAAAGACATCTTAACCTTCCAAGTTTGGATGTTAAGGATGTCAAAGGTGGGAGGTGACATGAAATCCATGGTGTGTGTACAAATATTGTGATTAGCCTAAAAATGAAGATCTTTAAGTCTAGGTTGTAAGACCCAAATCAAGAGCACTTGGCTCTGATACCAATTATAAATCACCTAGAGGGGGGTGAATAGGTGATGGCTAATCTAATGGTCACTAAATGCGGAATTAATAAACTATTTAATGCAAATTAAAACTTATTACACTAAACACTAAGTATAACACAAGAGTGTAGCCGAATTTCCCATGAGGGCTCTGGACTAACTCCTCAAGATTCCTCTAAATAAGAGTTGAGGTGCCGCGTTGGCTCTCTTGGTTGAATACAAGTGTTAGCAAACAATCCCCAAGCATATAACAATTAAGCTCACAATATATATCAAGCATATAAAGATAAATACAATAATAGCATGCAAGATATAAATAAGTAAGAGAAGAGAGAGTGAGCAATCGCAAACACGGGAGATTTGTTTCGAGGTTCGAGCACCCTTGCTCTACGTTCCCGCCTTCACACTTGAAGGATTTCCACTATAAACCGATCCCACCGGATCACTCGGTGCCGCAACACGTACAAGGCGAGTTCACACTTGAACTCCTTGGACTCTCTAGTCCCGTACACACCGCAAGCTCACAAGCTCGCCGAGGCCGCATCTCAAACACCGAGTTCTCACTAGAACCCGAAACACCGCGAACACACACGTCCGCCTCCTCAAAGAACAAAGATGGAAATTTGGTGATCACAACACTTTGATCACCTAAAATCCTCTCACAACAAATCCCTGTAGGTAGATATAGCAATGGATGGCTCAAGTGTTGTGTGAGAAAACAAGGATTGAAATGGTGGAGGAAAACTCAAGAAATTCTCTTTTAAATACTGTTGATAAAACTCCCTTTGATTGGAAATATTTTCTCTCAATTTAGTGGAGAAAACCTCTTAATGGAGTAGGAAAAACTGGCTTAAAAACTCTCCAAAAATCTTAATCAAAACAGCCCCCAAATGCCCCAATTTATAGGGCTAGAAAAACTAGCCGTTGGGAGCCAGAATAGCCTAATGGTCGACCGCCCGGTCGACCACCAACGGTCATTTTTCTGACCGTTGGGACAGCGGTCGACCGGCCGGTCGACGAAACCCTAGAACAGAGAGCAGCCTCTCTGCCGGTCGACCGGTCCAGGTCGACCGGGGCATTTCTAGAGAGCAGTGCTCTCTGGACGGTCGACCGGGTTAGTCGACCGGCCCTCTAGTCAACAGTGGCGTGCACGTTCTGTGCACGTCGGTCGACCGCCCGGTCGACCGACTTCAGAGAGCGGTCGACCGGTCGGTCGACCGGCTGAAGCCAGAACTGACAATTTGGGGATTAAAATGTTGGTCATTTTGGCTCAGATAAAATCCTATAAAATCATGAAAAATATACAAAAGTAGTTTTAACACTTTACTTTGATATACAAACATGTTTCATCAAAATCAAGACATGATACAAACAATTTGAACTATTTTTGTAACTTGGAAAATTTGGCTCAAAACAAAAACTGTATTTTCCAAATTGATTTTTTCAAAACTTCTCCAAATATAAAAAACAAGATATTTAAAACTCTTTTAAGGCATAGTGTGTATGGATATGATCCACTACACAAACAAGGTGAAATATCTATATTTTTGACATTAAGCACTAATTACGGTTTTGGTTAAAACATGTATATAAGAAATACCAAAAACCAAACCGGTATTTTTCTAAAAGAAAACTCTTTTTATTTTTCCAAAATATAAATTCTTTTATGAAAACTTAACTAAATCAAGAGTGTGTGTGTGTAAGATATACTTGAGCAATCCACCAACTATTTTATCCTTTACATTTTATCTAAAACAAAATCTTATAAAACAAACCTAGACACAATTCTTGATCTTGAAGGTCTTCACTTGAAGTCTTCTCATCTTCTTAACTTGTTCCAAACACGATCCATAGAGCTAGACTCCTCTTGAGTACTTGATGTGGTCTTGATGCACAAGCTCTTGAATTAAACCGTGCTATCTTCAAAACTTGACTTTAAATCTTTTGTTGAAGCTACACACCTACTAAGATCTTGATCATGAATCTGTCACTAATTAAACACAAGTTCATTAGTACTATAACTACATGAGTTGATCATCATCAAAACTAGAGTGATGGGCCTTTGGGCCAACATGTAGGTGATGACCCCTAGTCGCAATAGATGCCGTGACATCATTGCATGTACCGGTGAGATCATCCCTCATGGCGTATCAAGGCATCGGTGATATGTAGGGATCTTTATTCGAGTTCCTAGCAAGACGCAAAGGCCAAAGACCAATCATTTTTGGAAGAGTCGAGTCTAAAGCAATAACTCGCGAAGACTTAGAAAGCGAGAATGAATCCCCTCAATTCTCTCATTATGAGCCAACTGTACTCAGAATGATGGAAAACATGGGGTATGACCTATCAAGTGGTCTTGTCTTGAACTTTGGCAAAGAAAGAAGAACACTGCTCTGATTCTTCTTTCCAAAAAGGAAAGCCCCTGATTATTATCATCAAACTCACAAGGGGTTGGGCTATGTGTCAACTCCAATCTCATCACCTTCTGAGTCTGAAGAGTCATTATACTATGACCAGTCATCATGCATGTTATCATGGGAGTCAGATGTCAGTGTCAGCGGCATCCTCAAAGAACTTTCGGTAAACATGGTTTCAACAAGCTACCCGAAAGATGAAGATGGAGAAATGATCCATTAATATACAGATCCTTAGATCAAAACCTAAACACTCTCTAGGATATTCGCTTTGAACAACACAAACCACCTACAGAGGATAAGGTTACCCAGATCAATCTGTGAGATGAGGCTAACCCTAAGCCCATCTTTATAAGTGAAAGCTTATCACCGTCCGAGAAGGAAGATCTAAAATCTTTTGTGTGGGAGTACATAGATGTTTTCTCTTGAAATTACGAGGACATGCCTGGGCTTGATCCTCAAGTGGCTATGTATCGCCTTAATATCAATCCGAATGCAAATCCGGTGAAGCAACAGCAGCGGCGGTTCCGTCCTGAGATAATAGAAGCGATCAGTCGGAAGTCAACAAGCTTATAGACTTCGATTATATCAGGGTAGAACAACACCCTGATTGGGTAACCAATATCGTCCCTGTCACTAAGAAGAATGGGAAGATCCGAGTTTTCATTGATTTTCATGATCTAAATGAAGCATGTCCTAAAGATGAATTCCCCCTTCTAATCACGGATGTCATGATCGACAACATGTGTGTGTTCGAATGGATGTCCTTTATGGATGGAATCTCGAGATATAATCAAATTAAGATGTACCCTGACGATGAAAAGCATACATCTTTCAGGATGCTATTGAGGGTGTATTGCTATACTGTCATGCCATTAGGGATGTATGATGATGAAAAGCATACATCTAAAGATGGTATTTGATATCATGCGGGCGCATCAATTGAAGATGAATCCCACCAAATTCTTCTTGGGGTAGCCAGCGGTAAATTCCTAGTGTTTGTCGTCACATCTAAAGAAATTCATCTCGACCCAGAGAAAGTCCGCGCTGTCCAAGATATGAAACCTCCAAAGAGTCTTTGGGAGCTTAGAGGATTGTAAGGGCAGCTGGCATATATTCGGAGGTTTATTTTGAATCTCTCAGGACGATGCCAATCCTTCACCAAATTGATGAAGAAGGGTGCTTCATTCATTTGGGACGATGCTTGCCAATAAGCCTTCGAGGAGATCAAGCGGTACCTCACGCAACCACCTGTCCTTACAGCTCTGGTGTAAGGAAAATCTTTCCTGATATATGTGCGAGCGATGGATCATTCTTTAGGGGCTTTACTATCCGAGAATAATGATCAAGGATATAAGAAGGCAATTTACTATCTGAGCAGAACTATGATCGGAGCTAAACATCAGTACAATCTGACCGAAAAAGAATGTTTGGTGTTGGCATTCGCTGCCCAAAAATGCGACACTACTTGGTGGACCAAATTTTAAACGTCATATCAAAAATTAATCTTTTAAGATTGCTCATGACAAAGCCATCATCACTAAATGGTGATTGGCAAAATGGGCAATGCTACTCTCCCAATATGAGATGCAATTCCTGCCACAAAAAGCTGTGAAGGGACAGGCGGTGGCAGATTTTTTGACTGAGCATCCAGACCCAAGGACAACCAAATTTTATGAAGATCTCCCTGATGAGGTTGCTGAAGTTTGCTTGACCCAGATGACTTTTGAAGAACAGGTATGGTAACTCATCTTCGACAGCCCATCGAGAACATTCCGTCGAGGAAATATCATAGCAAGAGTGGGGGTAGTACTTATCTCCCCATAGAACTATGTAATCCCTCGCACATTCTTATTAACTGAGCCATGTTCCAACATTATAGAGGAATACAATGCTCTCTTGAAGTAGTGACTCAAAGCTCATCATTAACCAGGTTCGTAGGGAGTACGAAGTCAGACTTGAAGACTTGGTACACTATCATAACGCAACTATTTACATGGCTGACAGGTTTAGAAACTTTTATATCGACCATATGCCTTGCCAGCAAAATGTGCATGCAGATGCACTGGCATCTCTCGCTGTCTCCTTGGCTCTTCTAGCCGGAGCAGCAAAGAAAATACTCATCTACAGCCATGCCTTATATTGTCTAAGATTCTCTTTTAAAGACAACCAAAAGCCGACAGAAGACCTCCAAGTCAAAGAAGCTCTTGAAGCTCTAGAGACTTCAACAGGACCAGAGCTTAAGGACTGGCGATTCCCATTCATCGACAACGCACTGTACGACATTCTACCTAATGACCCCAAAGAGGCAGCTGCCATTAGAAGGAAAGCACCTAAGTTCTACTACAATGCGCTAACAAGAGCACCGTATCGCCGATCGCATGATGGAGTCCCCCTCCGCTGCCTGTCACAAAAAGAGGAATAAGAAATACTCAAAGAAGCGCATGATGGCATGTATGAAGTGCATCAACCTAGTTCAAACCTTGGAGATCGACTCTGAAGACTCGGATATTTTTGGCCAAAGATGATCCCGGATGCCATCGCTTGCACCAAGTGATGCCATGCTTATCAGGTCCATGGTGACTTTATTCACCAGGCACCGAGACATATTCGCCCTACATCTTCTTTCTAGCCATTCGAAATGTGGGGATGGATATAAACGTTCCTATCAGCCCACCTTCATCCAAAGGATATCAGTTTATTTTAGCCAGAACTAATTACTTCTCTAAATGGGCTGAAACTATTTCCCTGAGAGAGGTAAAGACATCTGACATGATCAAGTTCATTAAACATTATGTGGTCTACCACTTCGACGTGCCACAATGGATTGTCCATGATAGTGGGCCTCAGTTCGTCAGTCATGCCCTTCAGAGATTTTGCAACAAGTTCAGAATTCAGAGTGTGTCTTCAATAGAAACTATTCCGCCGCTAATGGCCTTGCAGAAGCTTTCAAAAAGACCATTAGGAAACTTCTCAAGAAATTTGTTTCGAAAAGCCAACGCGACTGGGATGACAATCTAAGTGAATGCTTATGGGCTTATCGCACAACAGTGATAACCCCAACAAAAGCTACACCGTTCTCTTTGGGTATGGGAGCGAAGCCATTCTTTCACTAGAAATTCAAATCCCATCTCTGCACGTTGCCATGACAACAGAGAAGACGAATGAGGAAAAGCGTCGATTGTGACTCTAGGAGCTAGAAACTTTTGACGATAAACGTCTGGAAGCTCAATTGAAAATCGATCTCTATTAAGCTTGAATTTCCAGAGCCTTCAACAAGAAAGTCAAGGGGCGAGCTTTCAAGAAGGATGACCTTGTCCTAGCCGTTAGAAGACCCATGGTGATGACGCATAAGACTAAAGGAAAATTTCAGCCCAAATGGGAAAGACCATTTGTAGTGGAGTCTCTACTCAAATGGAGCATACTGCCTTATAACTCCAGACGGCGATACGCTCATGATGCCGATTAATAGCAGATTCTTGGAGAAGTACTATCCTTGATAGGATTCTTCCTATGATCAAGTTAATATTACACCTCTGATCAAAATTTTCAAAATCCAAGATGTTTGGAAGGGTACCAAAGAAAAGCTTCTTTCTTCCTTCACAGGATCATAGTCTAGTCGATCAGTGTCGAGCTGATCGAACGTTGGTTATATTATGATGCATGACATAAACATTGAAGAAGAAACAAAGTGCAAAACTTCAGTTTTAGCCTTGTTACTCTTCTTTAATTTATCTATGGACACCTGATTCCTCCGACGGCTAAGGATAGAGGAAAATGTTGGCTTTTAAGTCCAATTTAAGTCCTTAACAACTCATCATGCTGAGGGGAATAGCATGGATAGCCCAACTCAAAAGGTAGTTGGTAATAGCATACCAAAATCGTTGATAGGTAAGGGTTTGCTAAAATCCTATGGGACCTGGTCCTGTCCTCTCTTCCAAAATCTCCAACCAATTCTCGGCAACAGAATGATAGGACCACATAAATACATGCATATGTTGCCCCGACGAAATGAACAGTGACTTTTCACATTAATAATAAACATCTGACAACAAAACTCACTCAAAATCTCCGCTGTTATATTAATATTACACCTCTAACAGCAAACCTCTCCTACTCCTGGAAAATTAACATTTGTCACATTACTACTACGCATCTGACAATTCGTTCTGTTCTCCACCGAAGTCCCATATCAATTCCCTCATATAGAGTGGTAGGTCCACAAGCTCAATCGCTGCTATGTTAATACTATACCTCTAACAGTGAAAAATTTCAATACTTCCCAGTGAGTATAAACTTTCCTTGTAATTTTCATCAATAGAATGACAAGTCCTCAAAATTGATCATATCGCAAATCAATTTTCTCAAGTTAACACTACATTTCTGACATTCCAAACTTTCCTTGTCAATTCTCATCAATAGAATGATAAGTCCTCAAAATTACACATATCGCAAATTAATTTTTGTCAAGTTAACACTATACCTCTGACATTCCAAACTTCCCTTGTCAATTCTCAACAATAGAATTATAAGTCCTCAAAATTGCTCATATCACAAATTAATTTTGTCAAGTTAACACTACACTTCTGACATTCCAAACTTTCCTTGTCAATTCTCATCAATAGAATGACAAGTCCTCAAAATTGCTCATATCGTAAATCATTTTTGTCAGTTTAACATCACACCTCTGACAAATTACTGTTAAGATTAACACTACATCTCTAACAAAGTTTAAGTTGCTGCCAAATTCAACATTAAACCTCTGACAACTACTTTTCCTCAAGCTTCCATATCCAAGCTGAGATGAGCGATGCCAAGTTTAACATCATACCTCTAGCATCTCGTTCATTATTAAGTTCAACAATACACCTATGATAATGACTTTTCTTCAGGCTTCATTATCGAAGCTGAGATGAGCGATGCTAAGTTTAACATCACACCTCTAGCATTCAGTCCATTGTTAAGTTCAACAATATGCCTATGTCAATGACTTTTTCTCAGGCTCCATATCGAAGCTGAGATGAGTGATGCCAAGTTTAACATCACACCTCTAACATCCAGTTCATTGTTAAGTTCAATAATACACCTATGTCAATGACTTTTCCTTAAGCTTCTATATCGAGCTGAGATGAATGATGCTAAGTTTAACATCACACCTCTAGCATCCAGTTCATTGTTAAGTTCAATAATACACCTATGACAATGACTTTTCCTCAAACTTCTGTATCGAAGTCAAGATGATTAATGTTAAGTTCAAAATTACACCTCTAGCAATACCTCCACTGTCAAGTTTAACATTACACCTATGACAGTGGTATTTTCTGTTTCTTCAAACAAAACAAAAACTTTCTTGTGGAGCTAAGTTAACATCACACCTCTAACTCACATCCTTGTCAATTTATATTATACCTCTGATGAGATTTTATTCAACCCATTAAGTTAATATTACACCTCTAATGGTAAAAGTTCTTCTAGATCCCAATGGGTCTAGTTTCACTTGTCATTCTCATCTATAGATTGGTACATCCACAGAAACCATCCAATTCCTGTCAAATTAATATCACACCTCTGACAATAATCTTAAATTCCTTAAATGGAATTTTCAACTTTGACTAGCTAAGTTAAATATCACATTTCTAGCAAATCAAAAGTAACCACTTCTAATTGTCTGATTTTCAATATAAAGAGGAAGTCAAGACATATAAGAAGACAGGAAAAAGTGTGACTTTTATTGATATTCAAAAATATGAAAGTGATACAAAGCGCTCTCTTATACAATAAGATTGAGTGTTACAACAAAGGAGTACAAAGAAGTCCTACTTGCTCAGCGAAAGGTTGCATCACAATCACGCGTATCTCTGATAGGTGAGACGTGAGGCATAAATCAAAAACGTAGACGCGTGTTTTAAAAAGTGTTTGAGGTGACTTCAAGATGCAGAGTTCGCCACACTCGCATCTGAGATGCAGGGCTTGTCATATTCGTGTCCAGAGAGCTCAAAAGAGCAGACTTAAAATTCTCTAAGTCAAGAACCCCAAATGCGAGCTTCATATGCAAAACTTGTGTTTCAGGACTCAAACGCAGAGTTCACCATACTCGCGTTTGAAGAACTTGAGACTTAGATTTTGAAGTCAACAAGCACGTGTTTCATCAAGTAACGCAGAAGGCGCGTTTACAAAGCATGGATGCATGAATCTCAAAGAAAGAGATTTCAAGAAAGGATCAAGAGATGAAGTCTCTTCATGGTTGGTAATGTCAGAGCTCCAAGAAATCAAGCTTTATCATGGCAAAACCCAATTCCTACCTGAATAGAAGTTTTCTAGAAAAGGAACTTCATTCGTCAAGGTGCGGCCATGAAAGCACCTAAAACTATGCTTTTTAATCTTGAGATCACTAAACAGTGGTAATCTTCGAAGAAGATTGAAAGAAAGCATAAAAGCTTTAGATTCTCTTTGTTCTTCAGAACACATGCCCTTGAAGGGAAGGTGGACAATCAAGATGGAGTTCTTTATAGCATATGCCAGCGAAGGAAAACAGTTAAGATGAATGACTGTTAAGAGGCTATGGCCTATTTATAGGCTCACTAAAATGGCCTGTAATTAATGGCATAAAAATCAAAGTCATTCTTAAAGGCTGAAACTCACAGCCTAATTTACGATGCGAATATCAAATCTAGTCTGGATGAGACAAGTGGATTTTTGCTCCGGGAAATCCCAAAGACGCACGTTTCCAACCGTCAAACGCCGACTTAGTATTGAAAGATCCAACAAGATCTTCAAGATTGCATGCGACACTTCGAAGGCCGCGTCCTTTCATGAAGGCTGCATCCTGAAGTCTGCGTTCTTTCACAAAGGTTGCATCATGAAGTCTTTGTCCTTTCACAAAGGCCGTGTCCGGAAGTCCGCATTCTTTCACAAGCCTGAAGGCCGCGTCCCCTTTATCAAATTGAAGAACGTAGGTCTACGTCTCTCTCAATATTCTGAGACGCGTTCTCTTAGGGAACCAGATCCGCATACTCTTAGCGAGCCAAATTCGCGTCTCCCTCAACAATTCAGAGCTGCGTCCCTCAGTGATTCAGAGTCGCATCCTTTTAATGAATCAAAGCCGCATTTCTCTTGATAAATCAAAGCCGCGTCACACCTTAAAGTCTGTGTTACTTCAGCAAAAATGGAATCTGCGCCTCTACTTCAAGGACCTCGCATCTTTGCAAAGCAGCAGGGTTGCGTTTCCTCAATGAAAAGTCCGTGTTACTTCAACCAAGTGAGAGCTGCGTCTCCACTTTGACAGTCATGAACGAGACTCGCGAGGTCCGCGTCTCCAAGGCAATATGACCTTTGCGTCTACAAAACTTGCGTTCAGTCTTTACTTCTGTAATCAGTTCAATAGTATACTGGTACAAGCAGATGACTAGTCCCTCTAGTTTACAGTAAACCAACCACTAGCACAGAACACCGAGGAGGTCCACACTGCGTATTGATTGAGGTTTTACCTGCAAAAAAATATAGAATTTCAGAACTAAGAATGAAAAGTGCAAGTGCTCAATTCTACCGCAATAGCAAGTGGCTATGCGGGTCATGATCCACAAGGAGGGACTAGCGATGGAAGCTTGTTTAGCAAGTTCTCTTTTATGCTACCATTAATTGTTAAAGTTCTTCTTTAGTTTCTTAAAAAGAAAAGAAAAATAAATTACAATAAAGTTAGGAAGAAAGCGATAGATGGAGAATGTGGAGAAAAATGGAGAATGCTTTTTTACAAAGAAATGGAAAAGGAGTGATGAAAGAAGTGGGCGTTGGTCATCTAAACTAAAAAATAAAAGAAAAGAAGAAGATAAAAGAAATACTTACCTAGTTTGGTTGATGACTTACCTGGAACCCTTGCATCATCTACCTTACTTCGGAGGCGTTCAACGCATAAGCCATAGGATCGAGCTCAGTCCCCAGTCGCATTACATCATCAAGACGAACAAGAATGAAATGAAACAGAGTCTTGAGGAGGAGAACATCATTATGAATTATCATTGGCACTCGCACAAACATTGTTATACTGATTCTTCTGGATTCACTTGCATGCTCATCAAAACCAAAGAGGTAAAGTAGAAAGAAGAAGAAGAAAATAAAAGTAAAGACAGATATAAAAAAATTACCTTTTATTGCTTGCAAAAATGATGGAAGAAAGGAGGAGGGTACATCAATGTCACTCTCAACATAAGCCTCTCTCTCTTACTTACATGAATCTCAATCTAACCTAAGCTTACATACAAATTAAAATTACATAAAAAGAAAATAAAACCTATTCTACAAAGAGTGAAAAACTAGACTAATTCCTATCTCTGCATGGTCATCCCATTTTGCTCTGCTGAAGCTAGTATTTATAGGGCAAAACTAAAAGGGGGGAATCCCGGGAAGATTGGGGGAGCAAACGCTCCCCCAACTGACGTAACAAGGCCACAGAAATGCGGCTTGGGCCGCGTTTCCGCGGCCCTGGTGTGGCCAGGTGGCCACACCCAATTGGTGGAGATTCCCGGTTTGATGATTTTTCCATATCTTCTGCTGGTTTTCTCATTTCAGCTTCAGGATTTGACGAGACAGCCTTTGATTGTTGGCTTCAACCGCTTGATTCATGGAGGATTCTTCTCAACCCTTTTTCAACCTCTTGGTATGCCAAGATTTAGCCCTGATTCCTTAATTTCGAATTTCTTCTGAATTAAATCAAAATTTGGTGGGCTTTTGGGCTTGTTTCTCTTTCTTTTCTTTTAGCAATTGGGCCTACATTAAACAAGAAGAAGAAGACTTATTAATATGATTTATTAGCTAAAAAGTATGGTAAGGTGATAATATATATGCAATATATGTGACTAATCACACCACCACACTTATCTTTTGCTCGTCCTCGAGCAAAACAACTAAACTATACTAAGGATTATTAGACCACTTTCGCAGGTCACTCGATTGCACTAAGCATGTGCAACAAGCCGTTAAACCTCTAGGTTTCCCTTAGAGGATGAGTTTTGTCTCGTGATGGTTTTCAGTGGATTACACCTACAAAATCAATAAAGAAAGAGAAACAAAGAGTTAGTATTTTTAAAAGCATTTTGAAAGAGAAAAATATTTGAAATATAATTGTAAGACTTAAATAATCTATTAGTTATAGGAAAACTAAATTTTTCATTCTTAAACTTAGTTTCAATTCAAAAATTTGTTATCAATCAAAGTAAGGAGTCAAATTGTACTTCTCATTTAGTCTGTTACTTTATTCTAAGTCATATGCACCTTGTGATCGTGAAAATTTTGACTAAGGTTCATTAACTCTAACTCTTATGCCTTATTTATTTATATATATTTTTTGTGATATTATTCCTTAGTTCTATTAGGCTTTCTAATCTGCCCATGTAACGAGCCCTTTAATCGATGACTCCAAAACCAAACGGTCTTAGGGCACAAGGTGAGAAAACCCCCAAGGACTTAAGGACTCGAGCAAACAAGGCCACAAAACTAAGGATTTTATTATTTGAACCCATTTTAGGCGTGAATACTTATGCTTTATTAGGCACAAATACCAGCTTAATCAGAGGATTTATATATATATATATATATATATATATATATATATATAATATATATATATATATTATATTCAAACTTATCTAATCATCTTTCGCATAAATACTAAGGCTTGCTTAGGCCAAAGTACCTAGCTAATCAATAATTAGATTCGTTCATCTTTCATAGATATTTTTTTCTTTTTTTTTTATATATAAGGCATAAGAATCTTTGTTTTTGAACCGTAAGTGTGTAAGTGTATGAAGTATGCATATTCATTAAGGTAAAGATCAAGACTAAATTACTTTGACAAATTATCTTCCTAACCCTAAAAATCAAACATAATCTTATTTTGATCAAATTTAAGAAATCCTAATTTTGATTTTCCTATTCCTTAAAATTGACTTAATTTCTTACAAAAAATATGTCAAAATATTGTTTTTTTATTTCAAAAAGTTTTTAAAAGTAAAGATTTTTTTTTAATAAAAAAAAAAAACCTAAGTTATGTTAGAGCCTCTCCCACACCTATCTCATGCATTGTCCTCAATGTATGAATTAATGCATAGATGCATGAAAAAGAAGAAAGGGAAGGAAAATGTTACCTTAAGGTGGTGGTTCGGTGGTGGTCTGATTGGTCCACGAAATGCGGCCAATTGACTTTTCGTGGGGTTCGGAGGAACCCACCAGAAATATCTCTAATATAACCCACTAAAATGATATATGCATGAATGATTTTTATTAATTATTTGATCCCATCTAATTTTCAAATTCCATAATTAATTTTGGAGTCAAATTGTGTCAACCGCCTTGTCCCAAAATGGATTGTGAAAAGATAGAATCATTGACTTGGACTCAGGAAGTATAGAAACTAATACCGACTCAGGAAGGTGACTTAAGTAAAGTAAAGGTTCAGGAGTCGAAATTGGTTCAGGAAGTGGGTCCAAGTCAAGAGTGAAAACTTAAGTCCACATTTATTTTCCAACAATAGAATGTGACTTAATATTGGTGATTCAAGTTCAAGAATGATAGGTGTGGGAATCAAAACTGACTCTAAAATATTACTCAAGTCCGATAACAAAACAGGAGTCAACATTGATTCGGGAATTTGAACTGGATCACAGATTTGAAAATCTA